>AYEL01016741.1:0-40877 GCA_000484575.1 Olivierus martensii
TTTAATATTTTAATTATATTGAAAAAATAGATCACATTTCAATAATATTGAAAATCATTGCATTCGTTTTACAATTACTGACAGTTTATTTAAAATAGCTTTTCATATACACACAGTCTATCCATTTATCTGCTAAACAGGTCCTGTGTTTGGATACCTTAATCTGTACTTAATCTTATGTGAACATTTATAGGCTAAAAAGCTCATATGATTGCTTATTTTTTACATGTCACTATATTTGAATATCTAGATCAGTGCTGTATTGAATGCGGCCCAACATAAAATCATAAACTTCCTTAAAACATTGAGATTTTTATGTATTTAATGAAGTTAATGAAATTTTTATTATTTAAATACTTATCTACATTTCCTATGTCTATTTTCTAAAATATTTCTTATTTCAGTGATTAAAATTTCTTGACATTCTCAATGATTTTTAAAAAATTTCTGAATGAAAAGAAGGCAAAGATTGCTATGCTAAGACATTTTTGCTTATTTGTCATGATGGATATCACATTGTATATTATTTACTAACTTTTTTGCTTAACATATTTTATGTGCGGCCTGAGACAATTTTCTTCTTCAAATGTGGCCCAAGAAAGACAAAAGGTTGGACACCCCTAATCTAGACCAAAAGATACTTATCTTAGAAAAAGTTTAGGACCTTCCCATTTTAGCTACGTAATTTTCTAAGAGATCTTTAAAGTCACTGACTATTGGTTGAAGTTAAGAGTTTTGAGGAATGTTTGAGGGCTAGCTGTTCACTCATATCCTCTGATATACTATATCAGTTCACACTATCCCCTATTTATCATAGATATCATTAGACATCATTGTTACTCTGATGAACTACTAAATAGGGGATAGACCAGATATTTGTTTTGGCTTTGTTATATAAACATCATCACAAATCTGCCTACAGCATAACATGGCAGGTCTACAATAATAGAAATCTTTAAAATTGCAATAAATAAATGATTTTTGTACAATTTATTGATCTATGCATTATTTTATGTTTATATGCTTGTTTTAAGTATTATTTTGTGATTAATTTCAGATAATTTTACTTTTGAAATATAAAGTTAGTAGAAGTGATGCAGATAAATCATATGACTTACTCGCTTAGTTTATTGACTTGAAGATGTTGCATAGCCAAAAGAGGACAAAATAATTAATTTGGCACTATGAAATTTTTAGGAGACAAATTCACAGATTTTTTTTAACCATATGACTTACTCACTTAGTTTATTGACTTGAAGATGTTGCATAGCCAAAAGAGGACAAAAATAATTAATTTGGCACTATGAAATTTTTAGGAGACAAATTCACAGATTTTTTTTTTTTTTTTTAATTTTCGAGATTTATAAGAATTTTTCTTGAATCCTGAAATAATAATAAATTCTCGAGAATCAGGAATAAAATTTTCTTTTAAATATCTAGATTTCTCAAGACATGAATCTTGAGCACAATCACTAGTAATAAAGATCCAATTAAGAATTTAATAGTGGGTGATCGGTTAACAAACATAATCTTTTCAAAGACTATTTTTGCTACCCAATTGTTCATTAACTGATCATTAATTTACCATAGATTTTTTGGGAATTTGATTAATTCATTCTGGAGACCCAAAAAATTAAATAAAAAATTTATATAATTTCTTACTATGTTTATTTAAACGCAATAACAATAATATATACATACATAGTCTTGCATTTTTATCTATCATGTTTATTTTCCGTTGGCGTTCTTATGGTATGTGCTAAGTGTTTGGATACCTTAAATATCCAAACACTTCCATCCTTATAAATTAACATAGATGTATATTATTACAATGGTGTTGCATTTGCTATAGAAAAGCAAGTCAAGAGAAGATGTTTGAACTTTGCCATCTCTGATACAAGACATTTCTGAAGCATTAAAGAATCTGTCCATTGTCAATTTGCTTTTCTCTCTTCAGGATTTTTTGGAAGTGATTATTAGTGTTAAAGGAAGAACTTTATTCGCAATAACAATAATATATACATACACAGTCTTGCATTTTCATCTATCATGTTTATTTTCCATTTCTGGAGCATTAAAGAATCTGTCCATTGTCAATTGCTTTTCTCTCTTCAGGATTTTTTGGAAGTGATTATTAGTGTTAAAGGAAGAACTTTCCACTTAACTGAATTATAATACTGTTCAAGCTAGCACAGATTAAAAGTGGAAAAAACACATAATAAAGTCGAAAGCACTTCTAAGTTTAAGTCCTCTTCAACTAGACTTTACATATAGAGATTGTCGAACATAAGAACGCCAAAACAGAAAAAATTTAAAGTTTAAATATACAATGTTAGAATGTTAAAATAAAAAATAATAAACAGTAATTAAATTAACTTAGACGTATATTATTACAATGGTGTTGCATTTGCTATAAAAAAGCAAGTCAAGAGATGTTTGAACTTTGCCATCTCTGATACAAGACGTAGGTACTATAGAATGCAACACCATTGTAATAATATAAGTCTATGTTAATTTAATTACTGTTATTATTTTTTATTTTAACATTCTAACATTTGTATATTTAAACTTTAATTTGTTTTCTGTTTTGGTGTTCTTATGTTCGACAATCTCTACATGTAAAGTATAGCTGAAGAGGACTTAATAAAGTCGAAAGCGCTTCTAAGTTTATGTTTTTTTTTAAAGAGGACTTAATAAAGTCGAAAGCACTTCTAAGTTTGTTTTTTTTCCACTTTTAATCAGTGCTAGCTTGAACAGTATTATGATTATTAGCATTGTGGTTGTAGAGATCTCCAAGCCTATTGACCTCAACCTGTTATGGGTGCCATTATAAGTTCAAAAAATTGTAAAAACTCTCTCTTACCTCCTTTTTAATAAATCTGATTTGTTTTAAATTGTCTCCAAATTCATTTTAATTGGGAAAAGCCACTATTCTCCCATCCTTATGTGTAAGTCTATGAACGTGCAAGACCTAAGCCTGTCATTCCATCAGTCCATGGGTCCCTCAGTTTGTTCTGTGAGGTGTTCGTTATTGGAATATATGTTCATTGTCGAAACCTAAAAAATCTTTCATGAAAGTATTTGTTGTTCGAACTCTTCATTAACTAATCAGCCACTGTATATATATGTACCTGAAATTAGATTTGGGAATCTGTATGTACCCCAACTTATGTTATGCTTCCCAGTCCCACCTATTACGTAACTCCAGGGTATTACTGTGATTGATTTAAATATTTGTTTTTAATTGATTGAAATATTTATGATTATTTATGTATGTACCCCACTTTATGTTATGCTTCCCAGTCCCACCTATTACGTAACTCCAGAGTATTACTGTGATTGATTTAAATATTTGTTTTTAATTGATTGAAATATTTATGATTATTTTATCACTCAGTACAAAACTATTATTTTTCTTTCAAAGTTTAATGTTAAAAAATATCAGTTTTTTTAATCCAATTCTAAATTTTAAAATATATATTTTGAGTTAGGCTATCTTGGGAAAGTTTGAAAACCACTGCTCTAGTGAAAGTGGAAGGCAATTTTATCTTAAATTAATGTTGCACAGAATAAATTTGATATAATCAGTACAGAAAAGCATTAACTTAATCTAATTATTCACTATAAATTTGTTTGATATAATAGTTTCTTTGCAAAAGTAAAAATTTTTATTTGCAAAATGAAAAAGTGATATAGATTTATGCTCTTTCTTAAATCAAAAATTTGTAAACCGATAGTTCATAAACTGAGGAATACATGTAATAGAATAATAGTCTAGCACTTAATATAATGTTATATTACATAATTATTGTTGTATTGATAATTATTACAATTGAAGTATTTCAAGATGGCAAAAAACACTATTGCAATATTTTTTGTTTTTTTTTTTATAATTGGTCATTGATATTTAGATCTCTGAAATCAAACTTCTAATTTGTCCATTAATAACATATTACACAATATAGCATATACAATGTGTTTAGAATAGTAGTTCTCATCCTGTGATAAATGTACCACTGGTAGTGTGCAAGACATGACTAGTGGTACACATATAATCTTGACTTCTTATTTGTATACAAGGCATATTTTTGTTGATGATATTGAAATTTTTGAATTTTGATTTTGGTGGTACACATTTATGAAAAGGTTGAGAACTGTTGTCTAGAATTGGCAAAAATGTATAATTTAAGTTTTATAGATAAAAATGAATTTCAAGTAATGTGGCCAATCATTACAAATTTTTGAGATCATCCTGAAAACAAGATCATTTCCTCCACTAATTTTGTCTCCAATTTGTTATTTTGTCATCTGAATTATATTCACTAGATGAATATTTAATGTCATATATATATATGAAAAACTTTCAATTGTAAAAGCAAAATTATTCTTAACAATAAGTGTTTTCAATCATTTTATAGAAAATACTTAAACTTTCAATTGTAAAAGCAAAATTATTCTTAACAATAAGTGTTTTCAATCATTTTATATTGGAGCTATCTATAGGCAAATGAGGAAGCAATAAGAGAGACATTTGTTTGGTACAAACACAAAAATAATAATGAAAATGATGTCAGCAGTCAAGAAAAAATTTTGTAGAACCAAGTTCAGCAAAAACCTGAAAGGCTATATTAAATGATGTTAATACAAATGAAACAAAATACAAGAATGTAGAATTGTACACAAAGGAAAAAATTTTGTAGAACCAAATTCAGCAAAAACCTGAAAGGCTATATATTAAATGATGTTAATACAAATGAAACAAAATACAAGAATGTAGAATTGTACACAAAATAGCAAAATTCTTTGTTTTGTGTTACATTATTAAAAGGTAAACTTTATAGTTCTTAGTCCAAGAAATAATTTCAGTTTGCATTAAATGCATAGAATGTAGAGTATATTTATGATATCAACAATGTATAAGAATATAAATCAAAATTTGTAAAGACTAAAAAGTTATAGTTCTTAGTCCAAGAAATAATTTCATTTTGCATTAAATGCATAGAATGTAAAGTATATTTATGATATCAACAATGTATAAGAATATAAATCAAAATTTGTAAAGACTAAAATGTGTATCATTTTAATATTATCTCTGACTCTGAAAAACGTTTCAAAAAATGGTCAGTTTAATTTCTGGCTTTTTTGCTTTGCTTTTCTTCAGTTTATAAAAATGGATGGATTTTGATAATACAGTATTTGAAATTACATTTCAATAGTTTCTGCTTCAAATGATAGTAAAAAAAAAACCTATATTTGTTGGTTAGATTAATCATGGTTGATAATATTATAGTTGTTGTGATGTGATTAAAAGATTAAAGAAAAATTTACCACAAAAATAAATATCTATTAAAAAGTATTCATGAATTTGAATGCCTGCAATTTTTAAATGTTTAAAACTAAAGGGTTAAATAATATGATGTATCAAGATTATCTCTTATGTTAAAACATTTAATATTTTATGATTAACCTTAATTTAAAATTAGGAGGATCTGATATATAAAGTATGTGTGCTCTCCTACTTATGATCATATGACTTATGATGATCTGATTTTTAAATTGCTCTTACAACATTCAAAACTTGATTATTGTCATAGACTAGAAAAATTTTTGTTTTATTTAAAATTTACCAATAGCTGATGATTATGTAGTAAAGCAATTGCTTTTCATCTTGATGGTCCAGGGTCAATTTCAGATAATTTTTTGCCTTGAAATCAGTTCAATTCTAGATGATTTTATCGTCTTATGGACTTGGGATAAATCTGGATGATTTCAACATCTTGGATGATTTAATCTTCCATTACAGTATTTACTATTACTGCTAAAATTACATATGCCTTGAAATCAGTTCAATTCCAGATGATTTTATCATCTTATGGACTTGGGATAAATCTGGATGATCTCAACATCTTGGATGATTTAATCTTCCATTACAGTATTTACTATTACTGCTAAAATTACTATCATTTTTGGTCTTTTTCCATCTATGATGGGGGTTATCAAAACAACTCTGGTGTAAATAGAGGAACAGTGGTATAGTATCTGAGAAATTTAAGTATAGATAAAATATACAAATAATATTCATAAACAAGTTTTATGGTTATGATCATATTAAAATGACTTCTAATTAGAATCATGGAAGTCTTTTTTAATAAAAACAAAACTGTTATTTAATAATTCAGTTTTAAAAAATTGTCTTATTCAGTCCTTTTCATTTGTATACTTTACACTAAGTCCAATTTAGTGCAGAATAAAGTAATAATGATGAGGAAAAAGAGGGGCTGACTAAGCATTGTAAATAGAAGTGAATTAATTTTTTCTTGTTGAAAGGCTAATATTCCTGATTAATAATACTGTATAAGAAGCAGAGGATTTTAAGGATTTCTGGAAAGTTGTAGAAAACATTAAGACTCATTCATTGAATTCTCATGTGTTATTTTAGCAAACGAAGTGTCATTCTCGTGGCATTTTATAATTTCAAGTTTCTTATCTAATGTCAACCACTTGCATTTTTTTTTTTTTTTTAAAGCAGAGGATTTTAAGGATTTCTGGAAAGTTGTAGAAAACATTAGGACTCATTCATTGAATTCTCATGTGTTATTTTAGCAAACGAAGGGTCATTCTTGTGACATTTTATAATTTCAAGTTTCTTATCTAATGTCAACCACTTGCATTTTTTTTTTTTTTTTGGTTACTACAAGTGTCTTTTTTGTTTTGTCTCTTTTCACCCATACTTAAATAATAAAAGAGTATTAAATACTAATATTAACATAAATAATAAAATGCTATGGGGAAAGAACGTGACTACATGAGAACCAATCAAAAAAACTACTGCATAAATGTGGCTCTCGACTATCACCTGCGGAATTTAGGGGGTCATCGATCAGTGTTACCAATGTTGATATGTGTAATAATCTTGGTAATAAGCAAGTTTCCTGGTAATAATAATAACCATGTTAGACCAAAACCTGCATTGTTCAAAACTGCACTATGCAAGGTATTCCTGTATCAACTTCACTTTCTGAACTTTTTCTATGCATTTAAAGTTTGTGTATCTTTTTGCTCTCTTTACAAAATTTGTATTCTAACCTGTTACAATCTAGAAAACAATTGTTCCTTAACATATACCCCAAAAAAATTTAAGAATAAAAACTTGTTTGTTATCTAAGAACTGAACAAAAATCGTGTTAGAGTGAAACTGCATTGTAAGAAGCCATGTTATAGGAGGGATACCTGTACTCCTAATTATAATAATGATATTATCATCAAAGAACTGAACAAAAATCGTGTTAGAGTGAAACCGCATTGTAAGAAGCCATGTTATAGGAGGGATACCTGTACTCCTAATTATAATAATGATATGAAAAAATAGGTAATTATATTGATAAGCGAGTTCCTATTTTAATAAATGTTCAGAATGAAATAATATATTTTATACTAGTTATGAAAAATAATAAATTCAATTAATTTCAAATATAGTATTTCAAATTTGAAATAACAAATGAAATTCATTCATTGAATAATTTATTGACCAAAGGCATCTTTGCTGTGGACAATTCAATGAAGGATGAAACATAATAAATTTGCAATTAAATGCAATATACAATATCAGAAAAGTACAAATCCTCAATATGCCTCAAAAAAATTTCATTTAAATCTGAGAGAAAAAGCTTGTCAGATGCCTGAATTTATGGATTTGAAGATTATGAATACAACTGTAAACTAGTTATTCAAAAAATACTCAGGATTGCAGAAGTTAAAGTATATACATAGTACTATCCTGTTTCCTAATTTTTGGAATTCTTGTATGTGAACTGAGGCTGACCTTTGGTAAAGATTGAAAATGGTTTTGTAACAGAAGAATTGGTTTTCCTGGATTTAGGCCAATTATTTGTATGTTAAAGCATTTTCAATAAAATATTTTAATTTCTGTAATCTTTTGGCTATTTTTTTTTTCTTTGAATAATTCTAGTTTACAATTATTCAAATGTAGACAAAACCAATTTCCATCTTGAAAAACAATGTATGAAATACAGTGGTACCTTATTACTTTTTCCTAAAATAACTTTTTATCAAACTTTGGCATTGCCTGGTCACATTCTGCTAGGATATAAAAAAATCTTTTATAATATGTGATATTGTTGGATTAAATGATCATTATTAATGCAGAGATATTTTATATATGTATATTGTTTTATATCTGTTATAAATAAATGTAAACTAACATATTCAAATAATAACATAACTAACTAGATATTAATTGTATTTTAATTTTTTATTTCAAATTTTTAATAATTTAACATTTTATTTCTTATGCATATATAAATATAGAAAAATTCTTTATCTTTTAGCAGCAAGTAAAATACTTGAAGATCTGAAAAAAGAAGCCACTGAATTAAAGTTACCAAAAGAACATACTCCTCGAATATAAGTATATCTAATTAAAAATAACTATGGCAGATAAAATAAAAAATTTTTTCATGAAAAAAAAAGTAGATACAAAATTTAAAGCAGCAGGACCTGGACACAGGTTATCTGAAGAATCAACTACAAGTTCAAGATCTAATTATTATACAAATCCATCTTCATCTCATAAACGTTATGAACCAACAGAAGGAGTGAAAAGAGCTGGTGAAGCTGCTCTTTCTCGTATACAGCAGCAGCATGACAAGAATCCAAACTGGTAATTTTAATATATATAATGTTAAAATTAATTTAACTAAATATGAATATTTAAATATCCATATTTATTTAAAAATTATTATATCTAAAAATTAGACAATTTTCAAGATATGACATATGATATTTTTATGATGATTAAAAACCTGAAAAAGCACTAAAATATTCACATTAAAATTCACTAAACAAATATTTCAATTTATTTGTTTCATCTTAATTGTAAATATCCTGATTTATTTACAAAAAAGAAAATTCCAAAAATACATTTAAATTATTTACTTTTACATGTATAAAAGTCTCCAAGTTCAGTGTGACCCACTAACTACATTATTGATATAGAGAAATACTATCTAAAAGAAAAATAATGCAATGATAAAATTTGTTTTATGCATAGATATATATTTAGTAAGAAAACTTATTAACAAATAGAGTATTTATTATAAAATTTATCATAAATGATGATCATTATTTTTTTATATTTGTTTACATGTGCATACCTACCCATCTACATCTCTCCAATTATGCAAAAATTCCTTCCAAATCATCATATAAATGAAATGCACATAAATGGAGACTAGAAAATTGCAAAGTCTTAGAGTTAGGTTCTATACTACATAAAATCATTAATAAACCAGATTGATTATTGATATGTTTTTTGATTTATATTTAATGTTAATGAATCATAAAGTTAAAAGTTAGTTGTTTTTTAAATTTTATTATCTTTCTTTATCTGTGACATCTAATCATCATTTGAATTAGATTTGATTGCAATAGATCATGGCTGCACCTAAAGTGCCTGGTTGATAATCTGAAGAAATTTAAACTCTATAATTCTGAAAGTTACCAGTAGTTCATCAAAAGAATTCAAGCATTAGTTACCAAATCTTTTTTATATAAAATTATTTTGGGCCACTACATTGTAAAATCTCTGATTGAAACTCTTTGTTCATAGTTGGCATTTATATAATATTATTCTGAAGATGATATTCTCTTCAAATATCTTCATTGCATTCTTTCATGTTAGAAATAAACAAAAAAAAGATAAGGAACATGTAATGGTCTTGTTTATTTTCATCTTCCTCTTGGAATTTTGACTTTTCTAGCTTAAGCAAATCTTCAGATGGTATATATTCATTTCATGATTTTATTTGTTTGGATATCCTCAGAACTTTCACTATAAACTCTTTTTCCAAGTTTAACTAATTCTATGATTAATTCAGAGTCTCAAGATTATAATGAAATTTGTGTTAAATGAAAAATATTTTAGTAGATTTAATTGCTATTTTCAATATATTTGATTATTTAATGTTTTAAAAAGTATTAATATAATAAAAATTGAAATTTATAAAAATTTTTATTAATAAATAATGTTTGTAATAATATTTTTAATGCAAATATATATTTTTAATTAATAGGTCCCATGCTGCAATACGTGCTCAAGCAAGAAGGGAAATAGAACTTGAATTACAAGTGAAAGAAAATGAGAAATTTAAACAGGATAATACAGTTGTTAGTAAAATTTATAATTAAAACTTTTTTTAATTTATGCAAAAAGTTTGTATAGTATTTTATGAAAACTGCAATAAATTTCATATTCTTATGAAACAAATGATTCAATAAATATTTATTTTTTACATATTAATAGATACCTATTAATATGTTTATTTTTATATATTATTAGTAGGTAACCTATTGTTGAATTTATTTATTTATACTTATATTAAAATTATTATTGTTCCTTTTTACTGTGTATCACTATAGAAATTATAATACTTTTCTTTTATAAAGGAAAATGATCTCCTATCATATCTCCTGATTTACTAATTATTGATCTATTACTATATATATTATAAATTGGGCTTAAGGAGTTCATTTTTATGAATAGAATATTAATTCAAAGTTTATATAAGATTTGAAATTTAAACAAATTTTGTGAATAGATTTAACATAATACAGTGGTACCTTGGTTAACGACGATAATCAGTTCTAGGATTACCGTCGTTATCCAAGGCGCAATTCCCCATAGAATTTAATTGAAAATAGATTAATTTGTTCCGGCTCCTTCCCACAACCATAGTAAATATTAAAAAGAGATAAAACTCATTTAAAATGTCCTAAAATATGGAAAATATCACTTATTTATTATATTTTCTACAAAAAAATTCTTATTTAAAATGTTCTAAAAATATGGAATATATCATTTATTTATTATATTATTTTTAATGTCCTAAAAATATGGAAAATATCATTTATTTATTATATTAACAACCATAGTAAATATTAAAAATGCAGATAAAACTCATTTAAAATGTCCTTAAAATATATGGAAAATATCATTTATTTATTATATTTGCTACAAAAAAATTCAAATATTAAAAATGCAGATAAAACTCATTTAAAATGTCCTAAAAATATGGAATATATCACTTATTTATTATATTTACTACGAAAAATTAACATTAATAAAATGAATTCACTTATTTCTTATATTTGCCACAAATAAAAATTAACATTAATAAAATGAATTGTTCATGAAAACAGTTTTTAATCTTAACATTAATAAAATGAATTGTTCATGAAAACAGTTTTTAGAAATCTTCACCAGAAGGACAATTGGGCTCACTTTGGAGTTTTTTGACAAATTTGCTATAAAATTTAACATTAATAAAATGAATTGTTCGTGGAAACAGTTTTTAATTATCAAGTCTCACCAGAAGGACAATTGGCATGAAAATAGTTTTTAATTATCAATCTTCACCAGAGGACAATTGGGCTCCAAAAATAGTTTTTAATTATCAATCTTCACCAGAAGGACAATTGGGCTCATTTCAAGTTATTTTGAGAAATGAACCTGTAAACACTGATTAGCAGCTTAGCTTGTATAGATAGACTGATTAGCAGCTTATAGCGATTATTATACAGATAAAAGTTGATTTTGATTTTTGATGGCGAACGAACAGTGACACACATTTGCCGATTTATTGTCTATATGAACTGTAGGATCTCGGACATTCTAAAATATATATTGTGAATAATACTTTTATTTCCCATTATAGGGATTACTGGGTTCTAGAAGCCAATTTTCCCGATTTCCCGAGAAAAGTTTGTCGGGATTCGAGAACGGGAAAACGAAAAAAATTCCCGGGAACGGGCGGGAAGGAATTCTCGCCCGAAAACTTTAGAACAAAGAATGTTAGTCTTAGCGAAACAGACTGAAATATATAGTCTTAGCGATCTACTGAGAATGATCTCTCAGTAGATCGAAAACGTTTTAAAATAAGTTTCTGTTTTAGTGCTTTGATTTATTTAAACCTATTTTCTTTTTTGAGTAAATGCGATTAAGTGTTCGGTAAACCTAACTTTTAATTTCATGTTTGGTTTCGTCTATATATTAAAATGATGGGTCACATGTGCATGAAATGGAACATACAAGTCTAATTTTTCTAACTGATTAGATTTATTAGCGCTGTATTGTATTCATGAATTATATCACTTTGTCTTTTAAATTTAGGGCTATTTGAGATTTCGACTGGCTTAAGAAGTGTTTTCGTAATTTGAAAATGCATTGAATACTGTAATGGAAAATAGTAGTACTGTAATAAGATTTAGTTATTGTTTTTTGCTAAGTCCACTGGTTATATCTAATCAGGACTTCACGTAAATACACATCTACTAATACTAAATTCAATATTATATATTTTTTGAATATTTGTCTTTTAATAAGTTTTCATAGTCTATTTATAATTAATGATTAAGTGATAGATATGCTAATGAAATTATTTTATCCATCAACTACTTTGTTCTATATGGTGTCTAAATAATATTTAGCATTATTATTGTCCTATTAAACTAAATTTTATACTATTGCATTACCTTTAATATTTTAATACCTGTATATACTGTATTTATATTATCTCTTTACATACAAACTTAACAATGGAGAATGCTGAAACGTCTGACTTATTTTTCGATTTGATTTCTCTTAATAAATCCCTTCATATATCGATTATGTTCAATCACCTTATCCTCTAAAAATGAAAAAAAATTTATATATATATGATATATATGATATATTATATATATATAAAAATGAAAAAAATTTTTTTTTTTCAAAAATAAATTATTTACTTAATATATATATATATATAAGAATGATTTATGAATAAAACTAATTCATCAATACAACAATACAACTACTAAACAAGAACAGTAGGCTACATTAGAAATAGTCCCTGTTAATTTGCATAATCAGTCGTCATATTCATAAGAATTTTTATTTAATATACAGAAATAATGTTTACTTTATGCGAAATTTCTTAAATATGATTTAGTATTAATTTCTGTTACTCACAATATCATCAATAATTTTGCATAATAAATTTTAAGAATTCATTCCATATCGAAGGGTAACTTGTTTTTATTCCTTTATAACAGAGATTTCCAAACTGTGGGACGCTTGTCTTGATGTATTTGTTAATTATTGCGTGTCCCATGCCATAGACAAGCGTCCCTCTAGTGGGGCGCTTGTCTATTGCAAAAGGATTAAGGGGGCGCACAAGAATTAACAAATCATTTTTGAGAAAAACAAGCAAAAAATAAATAAATTCAAATTATTGAAGAAAAAACAAATTAGCAAAAATTTATAAATACACATATTTATAAACTTTCTGCTATAGTTGTTTTTAAAGATAAAATATTGATCTCATTTAGTGATTGAAAAAAAATTGCGAATAGCGATATCTTCAATGACATCCCGATTTGAGTGATTTTGTGCTGAAAAACAAGTCCACCCATCGCATTAAATATTATGTTGTATTAAATATGTATTCTGTTTTTCGTTTATTTATTAAGATTTGTTTAATTGTATTAAAAATTATTACATCATAATAAATATATATTTTTTGCCATACAAGAACTTTCTATTTACAATTTAATAAAGTTAAAGTGTTTATAAAACTAATATATTATGAAAATGAGGGACATGCCAAATTTTTTTATGAAAAAAGGGGGCGCAGACACAAAGTTTGGAAACCACTGCCTTATAAAATTTAGATTTTAAGACAATATTCTAAAGATTATTTAAAAAAATAATTTGAAACTCTATATAAATTTAAGGGTTATTGGACATCAACGCATTAAAGATGTTATCATTTGAAAAATTTCATAAGGTAAAGGAGAGAGAATACATTTCGTCATTTTTGTAATATCAGTCCCAAAAGCAAAAAAAATTATTTTACAAGAACCAAATAAAATTACAGGAAAATGATACATAACATTAAAAAATACTATGCAAAATACAATTAATTGCGATTGATATTGTATCTTAATGTTCCCGAAATTACGCGCTATAGATCGGATTAGGCCTACGAATGACGCCAATCTAAAAGTGTCAGTAACGGCACCGTCTTTTTTTATGCAAATATAAAATTTATAAAAATTAAATCCACACAAAAACTATCATCAATCAAAACAGGACGTTGGAAATGTTCAAAATTTTTTTCAAATTTTCATTTTTTTTTATTTTCATAAAAAATACTTATTTAAAAAAAATTCTTCTAACTTTGTGTTGTCAACCAAATGGAAAAACGTTGAGTTCCTTGAACCGTTTTCGTGACATTATGGTTGGAACGATGTTGTTTGAAAGATCCTGAGCTGTGGACCAGTAGTCATTTTCTTTAGGAACTTTGTGGTATCCACTGAAGAGCAGTATCCCAAAGAATCGAACGATTTCATCAGCATTTATGTTCACTGTAGCATTCTTTTGTTGGGCATAAAGGTTTGTCATGTTGACCAAGTGCTCAATGTAATCTTGCCCCAACAGCAGCACTAAGAGATCAAAGGGGGACATCTGAATGAAATCAAGTCGGCGGTGATCCAATGATAGTGGTTTCTGCACTGGTAACGGATTTGTATACGCCTGTCTTTTATGAATCCACTTTGGCTTTGGGGCTTGGAGCTTTTTCCGCTTTGTGGATCTCTAATATGAAGCAAGGACCTCGTCATCTGAGTCGTCTTCATCTTGGCCAACTTCAACGTTTTCTGGTTCTGGTGATCTCATTTGAATGATGACATCGAGCTCTCCACAAACGTCACCTGGTTCCACTGCGTCCAAATGATCAGCTTTTTCGGCTTTGTGGATCTCTAATATGAAGCAAGGACCTCGTCATCTGAGTCGTCTTCATCTTGGCCAACTTCAACGTTTTCTGGTTCTGGTGATCTCGTTTGAATGATGACATCGAGCTCTCCACAAACGTCACCTGGTTCCACTGCGTCCAAATGATCGTTGTCAATTTTCTCTTCATCTGAATATTAGTGATGATCGTCAGGTGGTAAAATGGCGATTTCCGGCTCTTCTTCCAGGTCTGAAGCTGATTCAATAATATTTAACGCTTCTTCAATCGTAATACAACGTTGAACAGACATAGTGAAAGGAAACTGAGCAAAAAATAACGTTTATCTTTATTGAAAAGTGACACTGATGACAGGCTCCACCTGCAGTCCTTATATAGACTCAAAGAAAAGTATGGAAAGTTCTAGAAAATGTTTCAAATGAATTTTCCAGAAGAATGCAAGTATTTTTTATTTATTTTTCTATAGCTGTGCACTTTTGCATTTGTCAGATCCAGATCCAACGTTCCCAAATGGGAACATTGATTTTATCATGGCAAAATTTGTAACAGTTCGCATGAATATTCGCAGATAACACATAAAGCTGATCAGATAGTACTTGCATTCTTCTGGAAAATTCATTTGAAAGTATTTTTTATTTATTTTTCTATAACTGTGCACTTTTGCATTTGTCAGATCCAGAGCCAACGTTCCCAAATGGGAACATTGATTTTATCATGGCAGAATTTGTAACAGTTCGCATGAATATTCGCAGATAACACAAAGCTGATCAGATAGTACTTATAAATAAATTGTAATTGGGTCACACATTTCACTGGAATATTTATAATATGCAAATTAGTGAATTGTAATTGGGTCACTGGAATATTTATAATATGCAAATTAGTGAAACCACTCAATTTTTTGATTTTTTCGAACTTTGAACAAGAATTACCCAGATCCTGCACATCGCCCAGACTTACTGCTAAATGGAAAAAGTAAACTTTTTAAAAGCTAAATGAAACTAATTTCAATCATATTGGAACAGTTCTTGTCATACAATAATTTTTCAAAAATATGTTCCCGATCGGGAACGTTGGACTTTCGAAGGTTAAAAAATAAAATACTATAGCATATAAAACATAACATTTCTGCCTGGTTCTGGTTCTATATATTTCATAAAATTTAGTGTTCGGATGCCAATCTTCCCATGAAATTTTGAAACCCGTTGAGTTCAGAAGAAATCACAGTATTAACGTGAAATCAATTTTTTAAAAAACTTTCTTCCCAATTATTAACAAGTCTCAGTGAGTATTGGTTTAACGCTATTTTCATTTTTAAATCCTTAATTTCTATTTTTTATTGTTATTGATGTATCGTCCTTCACAAAATTATTCCGTATGTCCATACATACCAGATGTTTTTATTTATTACAAAACAGAGAACTACATTCAAATAAGCATTTACTCATACCAGAATTAAATAATAAAATTAAACAAATACACTCGACGGGTGTACGGAGTAATACATCAACATTAAACCTAAAAGGGGTCGTTTATAATGTCCCTTGTTCTAGTAATAATCCGTATTGTATAACTATATCGGTGAAAGAAATTAAAAATCAGACATAATTCGAAATAGTATCCACTAAAACACATTATCTCCCCGTAATATTGATATTTACACTATAAAAATCATAACTGCGGTATTAATAATAATAATAATAATAATAATATTAGTCTTTCACATAGAAAATAATAATTATAAAACGAAATTTTAGAATATATCGAAATTATCAAAACAAAAACATGATATATTTAAATTCAGGAATTAACGAAAATAAAGTTTGGTACAGTCTCATATGCACCTAAATAACAGCTAACATCCTTCATACATGATCGTCATAAATTATTCAATCCTATTACAGTTACAAAACAGAATCTAAGTCAGATTTTAAAATTGTTTTATTTCCCCATCATTATTTAGCATCAGAATAGTTTTAAACTAAAGTCGTAATGAAGTACTATGTCTCCTCACACATTCGTTATATATTAATACGAATAAACTTTGCAAATATATAGCCTATATATTTGCAAAGTTCTTGGTAATTGGTGCTAATAAGTGCTCGATTAACTATAATTAATATTACTGTAAATTAATATAATATTGTTATTTTTTAAATTGTCATAGTACTATTAATACTATTCGTGAAAAATTTTGTAACTCGGGAAAAACCTATCTATAGATTATAATAAATCAGAATGCTGATCTGTGTTCAATAGACTTTTTGAGGTCACGTGAAAAATTTTGTAACTCGGGAAAAACATATCTATAGATTATAATAAATCAGAATGCTGATCTGTGTTCAATAGACTTTTTGAGGTCATTAATTACTGTTTTAGGTACTTTTCCGTTAGCCGGGCGCAAGCGAATTCTGTAATGTATAGTTTTTTGGAGTGAATCTTTAACACAACGGAATTGTCGATTCGTATTTTATACACTAGTCGGTGGGCGGCGACATTTGCGCCCGGCTAATGGAAAAGAACCCTGTTTTAATTTTTAAGATTTAATGAAAAATTGCTTGCTATTTAATTTACTTACTGTTAAAAAATTATTTTAAATAGCACTTATATATCAACAGATTGATGAATCCCGCTCTGTTAACAATTTCTTTCTTCTAGCGCCCGAATAAAACTTGAGGAATTAATGCTCATTTTTTAGTAGCAACTTATCTACTTAAATCGTTTTAAGATTTAATGAAAAATTATGCTATTTAATTTACTTACTGTTAAAAAATTATTTTAAATAGCACATATATATCAACAGATTGATGAAGGATGTAAAATATCCAAAATCCATATCTTGACGGATGTACAAATGTGTCTGAATAAAGATCATGTTCCCGAATAAAACTTGAGGAATTAATGCTCATTTTTTAGTAGCAACTTATCTACTTAAATTTAAAGAAGATCCCATGATAATCTCTAAATTTATTTGACAACGTAAAGAGGCTAAGGACTACATATTATTCTTGTAGAGTATATATTATTTTATTTTTGCTTATATAATAAGAACAGTAATTTTTTTAATCATAAAACAGAATTTTGATAATCATCAAATTTCTTTATCCAAAATTTCTAAGATATAAACATCAGATGAATTTTTGATAATTTGAGTGTGTAATTGATAGAACTAATTATTGTGAGTTTACTTCAGATAATTAAACAAAATGAGAGCTTTTTAAGCTCTCTCATATTGTTCAATTAATAAATAAAAAAATAAATAAAAAGAATTAATAAATAAAATGAATTAATAAAAAGAATAAATAAAAACCAAACTTTTTAAGTTTGGTTTTTATTTGTTCTTTGCTTTTATGCAAATTTTAATATCAATTAAAATATTAATAAAAAAAATAACCAAATAAAATTTTCCAATTTCGTTAAGCCTAAAGAATTAATGTATATTGTTAAATCTTAAATTTTACCTTATCGTATAGAGTTCTTGAAATTATACAGTATTGAATTCATAATTCACTTGTGAATTATTTTAATTACATAGTACTTTAAAAATCTGACATATGTTAAAATTAACGAATTATTAATAAAACTGTTCGAATCTCGTCTGCCTCAATTTTTTTTATTTGACGCTAGGTGGCATTATCATTAAAATAAAAATCATGAATGATAAAAATGCAGTATTTTCCTTATTTTAAATGCCTATTAATTAATTGTTTTAATTATAATGCGTTTTATAAAAATGATTAAACAATTTTATACACTATAAAAATTTGATTATATCTAATTCATGAATTTAATAAAATAGAACATATTGGTGATGTTGCAGATATGCAAATAGCCAGATGGTCATATAAAATTGACCATTTGGCTTATGTAGAACTGAATCTTTCCAAGCGCCAGGCCTAACGCCGACAGAATATTTAGTCTCTTCATGGCAGAATGCGAAAAGCACTGGAACCAAGCCCTACTCGTCGGTGTAGACGCATCAAAAACAGACTCACGAACAACAATCGGAATCGTCATTCCCGAATGGGGCGACTATAAAACATTCCGAGCTCACCCGTTCAGCTCAGTCTTCTCAGCGGAAGCAATGGGAATCAAAGTATCCCTTAGATTTACAAAGAACCATACGGGCCACATAACCATCTTTACCGACAGTCTCTTTACTCTAAAGGCAATCCACAACGCCTCGTCCACATCGGCAGCTGTTATACAACAAATCACGACACAGCTCGAGACAACCACATAGTCAATAGACCTAGTTTGGATCCCGGGCCACGTCGGCATTCCCATTAACGATATGGCAGACATTTTTTCACGTAGAACGACACTGGATGGATCCATCCGACGAGCGCTAGATCAACGCGACGCAATGGCATCAGCACTCTCGTCCCAACGTCAAACGATTCTCCAGAACTGGCACACGATAGCCTCAAACCGGGCACTTAAACACCTCCGCCGATTTCAGTATTGGCCATCCGACGGCAGCTCCAGCCGCGAACTTAGAACAAACACAGCCACGCTAAACGTCTTATACATTCGTAAACTATACCCAACACTGGCGTGCCCACATTGTGGCGACCTCGAAACATCCTTCCACTACTGGATCGAGTGTCCGGCATATCTACGAGAGAGAACAAACCTCGGAGTGGCACTCGGCGTCGTCATAATTTCACTACAAGACCTGGACGCAATCTACTGGCCTCGGCCTCAGACAGACCCACGACGACACATTGCCCATCTAGAACGCTACATAGTAACGACTCGTCGCTTCACATGACACCCAAACAATAACTCGCAATCGGAGGAAAAAGCGCCAGCTAAAACCTCCATATTATTAGAAGAAGAAGAAGAATGTAGAACTGAAGGCCGGTTCCCACTTATGGAAAAGTACTAGGTAAAAATATTCCGGAAACAGAAAATTCGAAAATTCTTTATAAGCAGTGCAGAAAATATCCGGAATATTGAGTTGGGCAACTTTTAACTTTTCCATAATATGATCCGGAAAAAGGATATTTTAACCAATAGCGAACCGTTGAGACCGACGTCATACATGACGCATACAATCATCGAATGAAAAGAAATATAAGAATGGAAGGCAAGAACCAAGAATTAAATGAAATGTTCGTCGAAGAAATTAGGAAATATTCCCAATTATATGATAAGACATACAGATTTTAAGAACGTAACAATAAAAAACAATATGGGCTGCTATAGGCGCTAAATTTGGAATTTCTGGTAAATAGATAGACAAATATACTTTAGCCTTAACATAGTATTTCCCCGAAGGGTAAGATTCTACTTTGAATGCCTCGCGTTTTCACTGCGCCACGCTCATTTTGTATTCTGAGACAGGCCAAAAGGCCGCTTCCCTGCTTCACCTTCGAGTGCACTACAGGGTACTTCACGTCTGAGAGAATAATCTCGGCTTAATCATTGCCTGCCACTCGGGGTGGCGCCACGCTCATTTTGTATTCTGAGACAGGCCAAAAAGCCGCTTCCCTGCTTCACCTTCGAGTGTACTACAGGGTACTTCACGTCTGAGAGAATAATCTCGGCTTAATCATTGCCTGCCACTCGGATGCGAACTCGCCTGCCACCTGTTGGTCCACGAAGCGAACGAAATACATATACGGCGGACTCGCTCAAGTTTGCCAGGACTAGGGGTAAGAAGGCCGCATACGTATCCCGTGCACTGAGTCGCCGAAGCGACCTTTATTGGCCGAGAATCGTCTTTATTCATAGAGGGAGCGAAGATACAAAGAGGCTGAACGGATTTGCTACTGCAACGACCGTCTTCGTCCCCGGAGAGCTCGAATCATTCATAGAGGGAGCGAAGATACAAAGAGGCTGAACGGACTTGCTACTGCAACGACCGTCTTCGTCCCCGGAGAGCTCGAAAACCCAAAGAGGCTCATGTCGTATTCTGAGACTTTAGCCAAAGCATTTCCCCTGCTCCACCTACTAAGGTACTTCAGGGTACTTAACGTCTGCGAGAATAATCTCGGCTTAATCATTGCCTACAACTAGGGGTGCGAACTCTACTGACCACCACTCTAATCCACAAAGCGAACGAAATACGAATACGGCGGACTCGTTCAGGTTTGCCAGGCAAAGCTCGGGCGCAACTGCCACGAAAATCGCGACAGCCCGTTGGAAGGACGGAAGAGTATAGTATACCCAAACCTTCCACAAGAGCAGAACCCTTACTAATAATCGCATCGGATGGGCGGAAGGCATGACGACCAGCCGACCCAACTTCAAAAGGGCGAGAATCTCCCCCGGTTCGATCACCGATGCAGCCCCCTGTCAGCGCCTGACTGGTGGTCCACCGTGAAGACGATATCGACCGATGCCGTGCAATGGCCGGGCTCTGGCGCCTTGCGTGACCGAATATCGCTCGGATCAACTTCTCGAGGTTTGATGATTCCCTCGGGAAGCAAGCTTCCCCCAGCCTCTGGATGTACCCACTCAGCCCGAGCAAGGCCAATTCTCGGGTGGGCACCGTAACGGCCGTGACCGAATATCGCTCGGATCAACTCCTCGAGGTTTGATGATTCCCTCGGGAAGCAAGCTTCCCCCGGCCTCTGGATGTACCCACTCAGCCCGAGCAAGGCCAATTCTCGGGTGGGCACCGTAACGGCTGCTATCCTGTCTGCCGGATTGGCTGCGTGGAAACGCTTCGGCTTTCCACTCTGGAGGACCCGGGTTCGAGTCTCTGGTCCCACTCCTTGAAAATATTTATCATGGGGTCCAAGTCCGGCCCGTCGATTCGTCCTCCATAATCCTGCTGACTCTTTCGCAGGGGTGTCAGCTTGTGGAAAGGCTTGTTTTACCCGTCCTCCATAATCCTGCTGACTCTTTCGCAGGGGTGTCAGCTTGTGGAAAGGCTTGTTTCGCCCCGCCACATAGTATTCTTCCAGAGTGGAATATGGCATCATCTATTGACCAAAAAAAAGTGGCAAGACATTCCAGTGATTCGATTTTGAGTTGTTAAAATTATTTTGATTTTAATCAGAAAGTAAAATAGTCATTAAATATATTTTATAATTATATTCTATTAGTTTCCAAAATTAATAATAGCACATTACCAAATGTTTCTCTTAATAATATGCATATAGAGTTTACATATAATTAAAATTTCCCGAAAAAAATTGGATTTTTGAATATAAATGTGATGAATTTATAAAGCAAAAAAGAAGTTCTTCACAAAACCTCTATTTAAATAAATATCCCCGCAAGCTAAATAAAAAAATTTTAATATCTATAGAATGTCCATGCAGAATTTTTCAACAAATTTGAGTTTTAACTAGCTAGCAGTATTAACAGAAATCAATTGCATAAAAATCATTTTTTAGAACTTTTGGAAGCTATTTCATTTTAGGAATTAAAATGAAAGAAAAAAAATATTAAAAAATAAATTCATGTATGATTTATTTTTATAACATTTAATGCATTCAAATTTATTATTTCTACTATAAAATATTTGTTTACAAAATTATATTACATTTTAACTGTACAATATAATAAATATAAATAACAGCTTAAACATTAAGCATTTTTGCTAACAGAAGAAAATAGATTAAATAGTGAAGCTCTCTCCACAACCACATGTTCCTTTAATATTTGGGTTATTAAAGACAAATTCACTAGACAATGGTGTTTCTACAAAATCCATTTCAGTTCCCAACAAGGTTAGCTGAGCCTTGGCATCAATAAAGATACGAGCACCTACAAAATTCAGCAGAAATTATTAATGACTGTATTTTTAATTATTATTTTCTTAAATATTGTTTATAATTATTAGTTATTAAATAAATATTCAAAAATAAAACACTTAAAAATTATTAAAATTTGATATTGCAAAAATAATTATTAAAATTTATATTATTCATACTTTTGTTAGGAAGATGCAATTTTGTTAAATATTCTTATTTTAACTTCCATATTACCATATATTTTATATTCAATTGTAAGCAACCTTTTTTTTTTATTTTTTCATTATACCAAAAATGCTTATAATCTTTACAAGCATTTATTGTACAATGAAAAATTATTGTTGTTTTTAAAGAATTTATATATTGTAAATAATGTCACATCAAATTAACACATAACAAGCTTGCTTATCAAATCAAAATGTTTATTATTATACAGCAGTTTTAGGTATTAACTTATATATCAGTAAACTATAAACTCATAGTTTATTGATAATGAGTACCTACAAGTCATTGATCTAAATATATTTTATGATTTTCAATTTTGGTATAATATTTATATATCAGACAAAACTGGACTACAGTTTATTTTATGCATTGAATTTATATATTTCACTTCTATATAATAAATAATTTACACAATTTATATATTTAGCTCTCACTGTTTTCATAAATATCAATACATATTTAATGAATAACTCAATATTTTCAATTCATATCATGTATCAAAATTACTATAAACTAACAGTTTTTTACTAAGCATTTCATAAATCTAATAAAAGGGATATACAGTGAAACCCCGATTTTGAAACTTTTCAGGGACCGGCCCGAAAAGTCGAACAAGCCGGGAAAACGCACGAAACCGGAAACTCTGATGACGTCATAATAAAAAAGTTATATAATTAAAACGTAGGAAGAGGGAAAGTTTTACATTGCATGTATAGGAAAATGCTCGGACTTCCGAAAATAGACGTTTAAAGCGGGAAAGTCGTACGATACGGGAACGCACGAGCGGGGTTTCACTGTAATTTCATACTGCAATTATGTATTACCTTTCTATGTATAAAGTTTAATCATTTTCATCATTGTTATTGTTGCTATATAAGATTTTTCTTTTATTACAATGGCATAATAATAATAAGAAACTATAAACTATATTAAGATTAGATTTTCTATGATTTTATAATATAATGACATTGAAATGATGATAAAAGAATTTTTGTAGCAACAGAATAATAATAGAAAACTGTATAAGAAATTGTACAAATGTACTAATAGAACCCCACTATTTTTCACTATTGGTAGTGGTACAACAATAAGAATTACTATATAATACTATTTACCAACTATGACAACAATAACCTATTAATTTATTAAAGATTCTTCTTAGTATCATACTAATTTAAAAAAGGCTAACTGAACAACAGCATGAAATAATGACATTTCTGCATAAATATGTCAACTTAAAGATCATTTACTCTAACCAAATTCAGGAAGTTAATAAGTAAAGTGATAGTGGAAAGATTTCTTTAGTGTATATAATAGCAATATAGTAGAATTTTATAAATCCAGCAAATTTAAAAATCTTGAGTTATCAAAAAATCTGACATTATATGAGAAAGTGTAGTTTTTAAACTTTTGCATTTAGTTTATTCAGTAATATGATAAAACATCATCCTACAGCCAGATACACAATATTTATGATATTTCATTGTAAAATTATCAGAATTAAAGCTTTATATTATACTATATTGACAACAGTTTACATTTCATGATATGAAATTATCTATTTGAAACAAACAGTTTTCAAATTTTCCATCTTAAAAATTACATATTTTCTCAAAAGTATTGCAAGATTGAATAAAATTATTGTTAAAAATATCAAGCAAGTTTTGCAAATTAGCAAAAATGAACTAACAAATAAGAGAAAATCGTAGTAATATATGATGAAAATTTGGTTTTGCGATATTACTAGTGATAATAAGCAACTTGTTTTTTTACTCCAAAATCTTTAAACTGTTTTAAAGGCTATAATGAACTTACAAAATAATAACCATCTTTTGTGGACTATATAATTTCATAAAGTGAAACTTCAATATTAAAGTCCAGAAACTTAATATTAGGGAATTCAGAGTCATTAATACAGGAAAGTTAAAACTGCTGTAACTTTTTGTACTTAACAAAGATCTTTACGTAATTGTAATCCTTCACTAGAAAAATATATAAACATTTGTGAATGCTTACTTGTAAAATATTCGCAAATATAATGGCAGAACACTTAGTTCAGTAAAATAACAAACTTCAATAACAGCAAATTCTTTTTCCTTCTCATGCATTGTTTCACATCAAACGTTATTACCAGTCATAATCAACCTTAAACTCAAAACAGGAAATACCTTCTATCACGAATAGAAGTCATAATCTTCTAATATTTCAAATGCAATTTACATTACCATCATATCAATCCAATGTTTGATAAAGTGAAGAGAGGCAAATAAACCCAAAAAGCATTTTTATCTGTAATGGAAAAGGGCAATAAAATATTATATTATTATTGCAGCATTGGAGTGATTATTTATTGACTCTCCCAACATACTTGGTAGAAAAGATTGTTAGGCTCATTTTAGGAAATACAGCCAATCTCAACCCTTTATTCACAAATATATTAATTTATTGATCACTACACAATCAGATCATGATAGTGAATTGAAAACAAAAAGCACTGCACTGTAATTCATAAAACATGAATTTTATTCTAATACTTTATAAAAAATCAAAATTTAAAATAATTTTCTTAAGGAAAATTTTTGGGTTTCATTATTAAAAATCAAAGAGGATTTATTTCATATAATGTAGACTCTCATACTATATTTCACGAATTTGTAATTAATTATCAAAAAAGCAAATATCAGTAATAACGTATATTACTCTATACTTTAACAGTAAAATGAGAAGAATTCTGTAATAATCAAAAATTTTTAAATACAATATTTTATTATAACTGTAAACAATAATATTTTATTATGAATGTAATAAATTCTATATAATAAACAAATTAATATTTGTTAAATGCACATTAAATTAAATTTTATAAAGATTTCGCATATTTAAAAATACTATATTGTTTGCTATTGTTTAAAAAAATTATAAAAAATTGAATTTTTGATATTAGATGGCAAAACTTTAATTAAACTATAAAACATAATAACACCACCACATGTAAAGAAAGATCAATCCAAAAATTGTGTGGGAAATTTGATGAATATAGTTTTAAACAGATCCATATGGTGTAGACCTTGGGCAACAAATGTAATTTCCAACAGCTCATATATCACATTGTGGTAGGTTGCATTGCGTTAAAAATAGTAGAAGCACTACTAAAATGCTAATGAAAATACTATTTAATCAATGTTATTATGCCAAATTATATAAAAGATCTCTGAGTTTGAGCTTTATATCCTATACAGAATATCACTCTGATATTCCATAAGATATTGCTTATAAAATTTTCATTTAATATAATACTATCTTTTATTGCTCATAACATATTTATACTCTTACTTTAATAATATTTTAATATAAATTTTGATAATTAATGTATGAAATCTTGATTTAAATATTTAGGTTTTTATTGTATTAGAAAAATTTTACTTTGTATTCTAAACTTGAATTTTTTTGTTAGAATTAAACATTTTATTGTGTATTGCTAAAGAGAGACAAATGTTCTTGATTTAAATATTTAGGTTTTTATTGTATTATAAAAATTTTACTTTGTATTCTGAACTTGAATTTTTTTGTTAGAATTAAACATTTTATTGTGTATTGCTAAAGAGAGACAAATGGTAATGGTCTGAAATATTTTAATTTAATAATTTTTGTGGACTTTTATAAGTGTTTATATTTCAGTTATTTTATGTTAATTATAATTATAAGTATTTTAATAAACTTACCATCTTGTAATACTTCTTCATCAAATTTTCCTTTTTCCATAGCATAATCCAGTGTATAGCTAAGTCCATTGCATCCTTTTTGTTTAACTCCTACTTTCAATGCAACCTAAATTAAAATGTTTTGTTAATAAAATAAATAATCACCTATAGAAGTTATTTTATATATGACAAAAAAAAAATTTATATTACTTAACAATTATAAAAATTGGAAAAAATTACTCATATAAATAAAACTTACTGCATTTGGATTAGATTGTAATAAGTGTTTTATTTTATTCACAGCTGAATCAGTCTAAAAATATATTAAATAAAATTTTTATTAGCAAACAGAAAAAACTCATTTCATAATTAATATAAAAAAAAATATCATAACAAATCATTGTGGTAGGCTGCATTGCATTAAAAATAGTAGAAGCACTACTAGAATGCTAATGAAAATACTATTTAATCAATGTTATTATGCCAAATTATATAAAAGATCTCTGAGTTTGAGCTTTATATCCTATACAGAATAATAAAAAATTCATTATACACCAGTTTCTTAAAATCAAGTTTTGTAAGAAAATTTATATAATTACAAATGAAATATCTAATTATAATGATGGAAATCATTAATTGGTAAATTTATCATTAAAAAATGAGTAAAAATCTGAGAAATAGCATTATTTCTAGAAAATTATATCAAAGTTATATTTTCATAAAAATATTGTCTATAATTACTCTTCCTATAATTTAAATGAGCATAGTAAAAATTTCAAGTAACTTATATTAAAATTTCAATCAAAAAATGAAATATTAATAATTTAAAACATTAAAAAATAAAATATTAGATTAAAATATTTTATGTTATATATTAAAATGCAACTATGACTAGTCTATTCATCTGAATTCTGCAAATTATATTATAAAGAACATATTCAGAAACTACTAATCTTTGATACAGTATTGCTCATGCTACATGAAATTTTATTTCAAACAACTCTAATAAGCAACAAAAATTTTACTGTAAAAATTCCAACTCAAAAAATACTACTCTAGGAAAAAATTCTAAGTTTAAATTCTAATGAGCTCCTTTTAAATTTATTTTCAATTAAAAATAATTACAGTTTAGTTTTTATTTGAATAAATAATATATATATTTTTGGAAAATAGATGATTCATCTCTCTATATTGGCTTTCAACTTTTCTATTATTTCTATAAAAGGAAAAGCTATTGAATATATTATCTTATTACTTTGCTTTTTTTATACAATTTTACTTTTTAAAAAAGAAAATGTTATTTCCATTATGCTTTGATTATGATAAAGATATTATTCATTGTTCATATATTTTATATGATATTACAAAAATGTTATCATCTATAATTTTCTATGCTGAACATTTGCATTTAATACAGTATTTTGCGATATTTTTTTACATAGAAAAAGAGGACAAAAGAATAAAATTTTGAAAAAGTTGAGAAGTAGCATACTCCAAAAAAGAGCATATGACATCCTAAGAGTACATCTGGTAACCCTAAGGCCCTATTCACACTATTGAGCCATCCACAGTTCATTCTCACTCCACTCATTTTACATGTTCACATATTCATTCAGGAATAAGTCTGAAACTGGTCTTAAAGTCTTTGACATAGTCACTTGTGTGCTGTAGAAAATAGCATATTTTTCATCTGAAGAGTTAACAATTATGATTATCCTTCTTGATGAAGAGAAAAATATTAAGAAATGAATAAAGACAAAAGAAGAATGTACTTACATCTAAATTTAATGCAAAGAAAACTTGAAGGAGAATAATATGCCATGTATCCTGAATAAAGACAAAAGAAGAAAGTACTTACATCTAAATTTAATGCAAAGAAAACTTGAAGGAGAATAATATGCCATGTATCCTCATTTAGTAGATAATGAAAATAAATTTGCAAAATATTTTCAAATAGATTCAAATCACTATATTAATTTCATTTTGTATATATTTATGTAGATAAACTTGAATAAATAGTACTTATTAATTTATAAATATAATCTTTTTCAGAATTCCATGTGAGTTTTCCATTGTTCATAATGTATACCCAATTCTGTTTTTACACAATTTTAATTTAAATACAAATTAGAAAAATATTTCATTTTTTTTACATGACTGGTTTTGATTTAACATGATCAACTCAAATTCTAAGGGAAAAATTTTTTTGTATTACAATGAATGTGGCACTTGGTTTGTATTATTCATCTCCATGTTGTTATTTTTGATTCCAATTAGAAGAGAAATTTCTGAGGAATTCCCCTAATTATATATATAAATTCTTCCATGTTGTTATTTTTGATTCCAATTAGAAGAGAAATTCTGAGAAATTCCCCTAATTATATATATAAATTGTATATATAACTTTAATAGGAAATTTGTTTTGTCTGCATCTTGAGTTTAATGTTTAAAGTGAAAAATACCTTTTTGTTGTTTAATAGTAAAAAAAATTAATTAAAAATTAAAATAAGATTCATGCAGGTATAAATTTATTAATATTGCTAACAAGTCAATAAATTATAAGTTATAATTTTCAAATCATTTTGTCAAACATGATCCTAATGAGGAACAAGCTGGAAAGTTTCAATGTAATCTGAAGTCATTAATAGCATCTCACAGAGAATTATATAATGGCCTAGCCAAAACATAAAAACAACAATTAATAACTGAATTCATGCTTAAATCCACTGAAACATTGGCAGCACAAGAGACTAGAGCTAACTTTGTTCAAGAGATCACAGAAAGGATTTCACCAATGGAGCAAGCTGATGACCAAGATATTTCTAGTGATAGCAGTGATATTACTGTCTTAAGCAAATGTATGCATTTATTGCAGAAAGTGACAATGAATAAAATCTTGTTATGTGTAACTCATATTATTTTGTCTAATTTTTGTATTTATGAATTAGTTATATGTTATTTTTCTTTTCAAATAATATTCTATTTTATATAATACATTTTTATATACAGGTATCCCTCCTATAACATGGCTTCGCTCTAACCCAATTTGAAAATTGTGGAAACCCTCATATAACATGGTATTACTACAACATGGTTTTTGCTTAACACATTTAGAAAATTGCATTTATTCTTCTACAACACAGAATGTTTTCATTAATTTTTGTAAATCCATACTAGGGATACACAATACACACAAAACGCAATCATTAGGAAATACTTTGCTAAAAGTTATAAATGCAATTTCACTAGTTGGCCATAAGAGAGTCAATATGCAGTCTATTTTCGATTTTGATTTGAAATTGGATTAATTGAATTGATTTTAAAATTGAGTTAATTGGCAACAATTGGGTATTTTGTGTTCCAAATGTTCAGTCCTTGGATAAAAAATAAGTTTTCATTCTTTGATAGAGGAATGTGAAATAGAAAAAAACCTTTTTTATTCGTAAATTTTTTTGGGTGTATGTTAAGGAATGATTGTTTTCTAGCAAGTTGTAGCAGATTAGATTACAGATTTTGTAAAGAGAGTGGAAGATCCATAAACTTTAAATGCATAAAAAAGTTCAGAAAATGAAGTTGATATTGTTAATAAACAATGTTCTCATTTTAATGAAACAATAATAAGATATAATTATTAAATGAATGTTATATAGGCTGTATACTTCTTTTTTCCTTTTGTTTTTTGGAGGTCTTATGTATATATTTTTTCTTTCTTTATGTTTCATGTTGTTAATATTCTTAATAAAAATTAAGTTTCTTATGTGGAGTTAAAGGAAGCTATTTATTTTTCATTGGATTTGGAACATATCTCTTCTTTTTGTATTGGTTCTTGGGTCTCAAATAACACGGTTTCATACATGATGATTTTAGGAACATATCTACCGTGTTATAGGAGAGATACATGTACATGTGCAATCTTTATGAAATAAAAAGTGCAAGCACGTAAAAATTATAAGATTCTAACATGATTTTTCATATGATTTGTTGTATTATTTTTGCTGATCTTTAGATCTCGACCCAATCTTCTATTTTTTCAAATATACAGTATATTTTTTTACGCGTATTCTTTGGAAACATATCTATTGTGTAAAAACAAAATTGGATGTATATAACTTTAAAAAATAAAAACACTGGAATGACTGTTGACTGATCAGATAGGTCTATTCATACTATCGGTACAGGTACAGACAAATTCGATCATGCTCCGTAAAATATTTTTTCCGGTCAACCTTGACTGGAGCGTGATCAGATCGAGATTTGATCGTTACTTACAGTGAAAACAGGTTCGTTAAAAACAATGCAGAAATATTTGACCAAACAGAGAGCGGAAGGAGATCGAACCGTGAGAGGCTCGATAGTATGAATCGGGCCTAAATGATAAAGACGACATTGGAAACTGGCATAAAAAATATGAACCTTTTCATACAGATTTATAAAAAATAAAATTTTTATTATAAATAAAACCTTGCATTTTATGTGAAAGTATTTGACGCAAAGTAATATATGGTAAGATTCTAGTTTAACCATAGCACGCGGATATATGATAAGCGACTGTCGACTCGAAATTATATTCTTAGTTTTTGATTATATGATAGATTTTAATAAAAACATCTTGATAGCCCAAATAATTTTGGAGTGAATCTTTAATACAACGGAATTGTCGATTCGTATTTTATACATCAGTCGATGAGCAGGCGAATTTCAATTCTCTAATGTATAGATTCGCTATACATTAGAGAATTGAAGATTCTCTAATGTATAGCGGCGTGCTACGGCTAAACTAGAATCCTGCCGTAATATATTATCTAAGATAACATTTATAGTTCGTAATATAAATATTAGCAAACTCTCCAATTTAATTCAATACCATAAATATAGGATAGATTGCTGTTTAAATCAGTTTCCCATATTCCAATTGATTGTTCAATCGATGGTTTTATTGTATTAAATATTCGTATTAAAAAAAAAAATTATATTCAATACATCAGTCGGTGGGCGGCGAATCTTCAATTCTCTAATGTATAGCGGCGTGCTACGGCTAAACTAGAATCCTGCCGTAATATATTATCTAAGATAACATTTATAGTTCGTAATATAAATATTTGCAAACTCTCCAATTTAATTCAATACCATAAATATAGGATAGATTGCTGTTTAAATCAGTTTCCCATATTCGACCCCACGTTCCCACGTTCAATCGATGGTTTTATTGTATTAAATATTCGTATTAAAAAAAAAAATTATATTCATGTGATTTAAACGTGCGATCAGAGCGAGGGATACTTAAAATTGCTATCTTACTTTAATAAATAATCATTCCACTAGAATTTTTTAAATATGTGGTTTTGTACCACATATTTCAAAAATGTATCATTTAAACAGTTTTTGGAAAGTAATTTTATGTAAACTTATCCTAGCATTATATATTTTTCCTATTATTGCATGTTTTTTAGTTTAGGTTTCACATAAAGCAATCCGTGGATAAAATTAATAATCAATAATAAAAATAAATACCAATATTAAAGCGGATCTTTGAGGAATTCTCTTCCCAGTTTTACTTAAAACTCTAATCGAAGCTCGTAAGGGCGCAGACATCTTGAAAGCCGGCATTTTGAAATAACATCATGCGTAGTTACCATCGATCATTTGAGATTTAATTAAAATATAACTTAATATTAGTAAAAAATATTGAATCTTTAATAATTTATTGAAATAAAAAATATTAAAAGTAAAATAAAATATTCAAAAACATTAATAGCATATATAGTATCCAACATAATTTTGTTTTATTTTAAAAATTTGGATTTTATGATTACGGTCTCTCTATAAAATAAATAATTTGAATTATTTTTTGAAATAAAATTTTGCAGTAACCCATAATCATGTTATTAAAATTTTGCAGTGACCCATAATCATGTTATTAAAATATAAGAATTTTATTTTTTTCTTTCTTGTGATGTGTCATCTGCAAATGAAAAGACAATGTCCACACATCATTTAATTAAATATAAAATGCTCATCTGATTCCAGTATATAGATTTTTTTCAGTCTCATTCCAGTTTCTATCTTGGAATATACCATTCCAAGGACCATCATGAATTGCCAACACCAGATTAGCTGAATTATGAAAGGGATCGGACCGGATTATCTGAAAAATTTTAGAACTTGAAACGATCCTGAAGCTTGGGTTTATGTCTAAAACGCTCCAAGGAGATCACATGATTAACTTTTGTCAAATCTGTATTTTTTAATGCCACTTTCCATCGGCTGGAAGTATGTTGTGCTTCATCCCTAGAGGTTCTGGGTTCAATTCCCAAATCCTACACCTCCAGCTTTTTCGAGAGTCCGGGCTCGGCTCGTTGAACCCCACCCTCCACCTGACGGCTAACCCATTAAGAATATGGGCTGCCCATGATAGTAATGACTCACCGCTTAGTACTGAGAGTGAAAATCGGCTTAAAAAAAGACTCCAAAATTTCCATCCCCTGGGAGATTTTGATCTACAGTATTCATGTTACCCTCAGGCTCGAGAAACTGTCATGCAAAATTGATCTCGATTGATGAAACAATATGGTAACTCATACGGGACAGATATCAGGCAAGCACTATCAGGGCCGGTTCCATAGATGAAGCGATGAGACAACTGCCTCAGACAGTCGGCCGGATTGGCCGCATGGAAACGCTTCGGCTTTCCACTCTGGAGAACCCGGGTTCGAGTCTTAGGTTTCATCCCTTGAAAATATTTATCATGGGGTCCGGCCCGGCCCGTCGATCCTCGTCCTCCACAATTCGGCTGACCCCCGTAGGGGTGGGCAGCCTGTGAAGGGCTTTTTTCGCCCCGCCACATAGTATTCTACCAGAATGGAGTGTGGCGTCATCTGTTGATAAAAAAAAACTGCCTCAGGCGCCGGATTGATACAGGCGCCAAAATGAATTGTAAAATTATGAAATGTGTAATGAAGAACAATTATTTGGATGAAAGATTAAAATTTTAAAAAAGAACGATGAAATATTTAGCTTTCTTTACACTGCCTCAGGCACCGGATTGATAAAGGCGCCAAAATGAATAGTAAATTTATGAAATGTGTAATGAAGAACAAATATTTGGATGAAAGATTAAAATTTTAAAAAAGAACGATGAAATATTTAGCTTTCTTTACTATATATCGAATATAAAAAATATGGATAACACTATAGTTGAAAAATATTGTAACGACTTGTACTTAATGTTAAAGAATGAAAAAGAAGCCGATATATCAGCAATTGATCTAAAAGAAGAATTTGAAAATTTATGACTTATTTTACCAAATGAGATAAAAAAATGTTCAAGATATAAATTTATATATAAATGTAAATTGGATTTTGAATGCTTATTTCCAAACGTGCGTCTTTCTCATTCCTTAATAACTAGAATATCGTGGGGGTTTCTTCTGTATGTCGGGTTGAGTCTTCTTTAATATAATTTCTGACAGCGTTAGATTTCTTGATATTAAATGGTAGAACTACTCTCTTTACTTGTTCTATAGTTCTGTTGCTTGGCTGCGGTTTTTGTCTGGGTTGTGACTGGCTATTCATTTTATCTATTTCTTTCTTGATAGTATTTACAAAGCCTTTAGTGTATGCTTGTTGCCTAGCAACTTCATATATCATCTTCGGCTCATCGTCTATCGCTTCTTGATGGTTGCAATGTGTAATAACCCTTTTTAAATAATAGCGGAAAGCACCTTTTTTATAGGACACAGGATATGCTTACCACTTGGGTATTACTAATCTATTAGCAGTGGACTTTTAAGGAATACCAGAAAAATGGGATATACAGAATCCCTATCCAAAATAAGACACTAGTTAGGCAAGAATCATATTTCCAAACGTTGTGGTAGCACTAAAAATTTTGTTAATACTACCTATAACTATAGTTGCAGCTGAGCGCAGTTTTCCTAAACTGAAAATTTTAAAAAATTATTTAAAAACTACAACCCAAGACCGACTGAATGATTTAGCAATAATTTCTATAGAGAAGACGATATCTAAATGCTTGTTGCCTAGCAACTTCATATATCATCTTCGGCTCATCGTCTATCGCTTCTTGATGGTTGCAATGTGTAATAACCCTTTTTAAATAATAGCGGAAAGCAGCCTTTTTATAGAACACAGGATATGCTTACCACTTGGGTATTATTAATCTCTTAGCAGTGGACTTTTAAGGAATACCAGAAAAATGGGATATACAGAATCCCTATCCAGAATTAGACACTAGTTAGGCAAGAATCATATTTCCAAACGTTGTTGTAGCACTAAAAATTTTGTTAATACTATCTATAACTATAGTTGCAGTTGAGCGCAGTTTTCCTAAACTGAAAATTTTAAAAAATTATTTAAAAACAACAACCCAAGACCGACTGAATGATTTAGCAATAATTTCTATAGAGAAGACGATATCTAAAACAATAAATTATAAAGATGCAATCAAGAAATTTGCTGCAATAAAAGCTCGAAGAGTAATTTAGTATAAATTATATTCGATTTTTGTTTTTTAAGTATTGTAATGTTCAAACTATTTTTGTTCTTTTTTTAAATATAAATAACTTTCTATATTTAATACAAATTTTTCTTAAAATGTCTGTTATTCTATTAAATAGACTATTATTCATTACTTAGTTTTTCAAAAAAATTTTAAAAAGCGCCATATTTTAAATTTGGCTCAGGCACCACAATTAGTCGACCCGGCCCTGAATACTGCATTTTATATAAGATCATAGATTACTATAGGGCGTGGTTTGAAATTCAACACTCTCCACCAGTGATGTAAACTATGTTTTTTAAACTATAAATTCGCCAGTGACGTCACTGGTGTATTCAACACTAACTCACCACATTTTAAAAAGCGCCATTTTTAAAATTTGGCTCAGGCACCACAATTAGTCGACCCGGCCCTGAACACTGCATTTTATATAAGATCATAGATTACTATAGGGCGTGGTTTTAAATTCAACACTCTCCACCAGTGATGTAAACCATGTTTTTTAAACTATAAATTCGCCAGTGACGTCACTGGTGTATTCAACACTAACTCACCACATCAATCATAGTATTTGTTCGGTTGACGCACAGATTAGTTGAGACAGATAGGGCACTTTGCTTATTCGAAGTGCTGCCACTATTGGCAGTACCTGGAGTTACTCATTTCATCTTTGTTATAGATAGTGGAAGGTCGGTTATTATTGTTTCTACGGATCTTATGGCAGTTTTATTATAAAAAAATTTTATAATTAAAACTTTCAATAGATTAAAACATCATTTTTGAATAGTTGAGTTCATTTAAAGTACTCTCCATAGAGGCGCTTCGTTCGTTTCTTGTATACAATAGACTGAGAGTGTCCCATCTGTCTCAACTAATCTGTGAGTTGACGCTGGTGGACACAGACTTTGACGTCATTTTTTAAGATGGCTACTTCCATGCGAAAAAAAAAAAAATCTAAAGATTGGAGAATCAGTTATGCTCTGTCTATTGATAGTTCCAGAACAGATATTTTTTTGCATTTGAAAAAATTATTTCCTATGTCGGTATTAAAAAATTGACTAGTCTAAAGATTGGAGAATCAGTTATGCTCTGACTATTGATAGTTCCAGAGCAGATATTTTTTTGCATTTGAAAAAATAATTTCCTATGTCGGTATTATCTGCTAGGATTGAATTTAAAAACACGGTTTGGCATCCACCGATGGGTTGTTATGACGTCATTTTAGATTTAGAAAATTGACTAACAGCAGAAGACAAAATATCCAAATAGTCAGCCATCTTGATCTGCTAGGGTTGAATTTAAAAACACGGTTTGGCATCCACCGATGGGTTGTTATGACGTCATTTTAGATGTACATCAGTGGTGGAATGTTGAATTTAAAAACGCGCCCATACATTTGCTATACACTGAGTAATCATTAAAGAACAATTTGATATTACTAGTTTATCTAGTCATTTACATTATTAATAAATTTGTCTATTAAAAATGTTGGATTAAGTTAATAAATACAGTAATAATAATTTGATTTTATTATAAGAAAATTACTCCCATACATTTGCTATACACTATGTAATCATTAAAGAACAATTTGATATTACTAGTTTATCTAGGCATTTACATTATTAATAAATTTGTCTATTAAAAATGTTTGGATTAAGTTAATAAATACAGTAATAATAATTTGATTTTATTATAAGAAAATCAAGGCCAGTAAAAATTCAGATATGTTCCAAAACTATACATTTTTCATATCTGTCTGTGATTGATAATAGAAAAATCTGTGTTCATATAGATTTTTATTGAATTCCCAAGTAACTTTGTTTATAAAATCTCATTACCGGTACAGCAAAATTATTGTACAAACCTATAGCCAAACTTTTGCAGGATAAAACTCGATATTTTTGCAATATGAATTTTATGAAATTATATAACTAAGTAACTTTGTTTATAAAATCACATTACCGGTACAGCAAAATTATTGTACAAACCTATAGCTAAACTTTTGCAGGATAAAACTCGATATTTTTGCAATATGAATTTTATGAAATTATATAAAATTTTAAATGAATACACTATACAAGTTAAATCATACAAAAGTCAAACATTATAGCAGAAATTAAATTATATGCCACACACTAATCTTTTCAGTTTGTTATTTCAGAGGAAAAAATAGCAGAGAAATTAACAATTAAAAGATTTACCTTAAATTTGATATACTATATTATGAAATTATATAGATATTAATGATTTTCAACTTATGTTTAATGGCACATTGATGTTCTGTGAAAATTCATATTATACATATGTTTTAAGTATTTGTTTTACCAAAAATTTTTATAAGAAAGTGTTCCACTGTATTTTATTAATATAAGTTTCATTAGCCATTTATTCCTATGCCATATAACTTTATGATTCATCTTATGTATATTCATATTTAAGAGTATATTCTTACATGCACAGTATATTATCAAAAATATATTTAGAATCAAAATTAATTTTTATGCCAAGAAAACTTATAAAAATATTTTATGCTTTTATTAAAATTACAGCATAAATCAATTTATTTTTTATCATTTACAGCTTCCAGTGATTTCCGTGCCATTTCAATAACTCCATTCCTTGTTTTATTTCCACCAATAAATCCATTGGCATGAACAAAAATGCATTCTGGAATTCCACTTAATTCTGATAATTCTTTATCTCGAAGTCCTTGCCATTCTTTTTTTAGTGAAACTCTAATTGAACAATTCAAAAACTATGTTAAATCAAATGAATTATAGCAACTTAATATAATCTAATATAAAAATATACTTAGTACCTATTTTCAAATGATCCAATACAAACTGGAACACACTGAACCCTCCACATTCCATTCATGTCAGTATAAATTACAAATTTCAATAATGGAGTTATTGAAAGTTGCTGTTCAAGAGCTAAAAGATGATCTTTCCAAGGACAAGCACCAGTTTTTAATTCCATTATTTCTTTGCTTGGATCAACCTTTTAGTCAAAAATAATATCATAAGCAATTAAGCAATATATTTTAATATTAAATTATCTTTTACCTCTTCTCTATTTGTGATTGCATTTAAAACTAATTCTCTAGCTGGCCACCATACATTATTATAAAACAAAACTTTATCCACAAATTCTTTACCTACTAAATCCATTGCTTTAGGGAAAATTTTCTGAAAAGAAAATTAATTTATTAGTATTTTTTTTTGCATCAAATTTATATTAAATTTAGTAACAGAAATTTACATCAGTATCTTGATCTGTACTGTTCCAGGCTGGATTTAAATATTTTACCCTTGAACTCAAATTTGTTGATATATAATATCTATTAGAAATTTACAATAAACTATAATTTTTATTGAAACTATATACTTTTATAAATTATTATCCATTAAATTACAATATATTTCAAATTTCAAAATTATATTCAAAGTATAAATACTTAATCAATAAAATAAATAACTTTTTATCAGAATAATAATCAAACTGCAATATATTAATTCTTATTTTGCCTTCCTTACTTATATGAAGAATATTGCGTTATTTCCTTACATTCTAATTGAATAAATATTAAATATATTATGCCTTGAATTTAATATTGCATGATATATAATTTAAATCTGAATTATATTTTCGTACATTAAATTTAATAAAATTTAACAACAGTGCTCTTTCAATCTATCTATTTCTTCGAAATCTAATATAAGCCTGAATTTAAAACTTTAAAAACAAAAAAATGACTTAAAATTCATTCATAATCAAATAAACATATTCATCCAAAAGCATAAATATCCTTCTTTTATAAAATAATCTAAATAATTTAATTGCATTATTTTAATAAAGAAAAATCTGGTTTTTTTTTTTTGAGACTTGAAATGTACATTACCTATATAATATAAAAAATAATAGCAATGAACAGAATAGTTTATTCTTTTAAAAGACAAATTCTAAAAATATTTTTCTTAAAAGTTGCTTCAATTCTGTTTTTAAACTATATTAATTTGTAATATATAAGTAAGTTTGAAATACCTTCCTGGATCATCATGTGTTGAAATTCCATTATCAATTGCATCAATTTCTTGAAGAAAATGTTCATACATTTTATCATAAATAATTGAAGTCTTTTCACTATTAGATTTTTCATTAATAATCTCTGAAATGACATTGTGGCCAAAATGAAAGTAAATAAGTCCAGCACTACTGAGTTTAGTAACCCAAGGTTTATCAGGTGAAAGACTATTCATACTTTCATTAAATGATCTGAAATAGAAAATATTTAAGTATTTAATTAATGCAGTTTTTTTTTCTTCATATCCCTCTTATAATTTTCATTTATTTATTTATTTTCAATGATAATGAATATAAATGAAAGTAAATATAAATATTTAAGTGTTATTTACAATAAATATTTTTTCTCAAAAATTCTAAAAATATTAATTTTTAACTAATTTTCCAAAACTTCTGAATTAAGCTTATAAGATCACCATATTTTGTCTAAATCCCTTAAAATAACTATTAAACTAAATTACTGGATTTTTATGAAATTTAATATTGAAGTTTATTTTGATGATATATAATTTATTCCTTTATTTTCCAGCATTTTTGTATTTTTAAAGAACCATTCAAATTTCTGACATACTCCCTTGATCTTGGACTAATTGAAGATTATTTTCGTATCATATTTAATTCCATACTTTCATTCATTAAAAATGTAAAGAAAACAGTCAGATCAAAGTAATTCTTTCCACTACATCTTAAAATATAATTATTTTAAATTTTATCAAAATATTTTTGAATATTATGAGAATTTTTAATCTATTGACTTAAAATTGTACTAAAACAAGTTAATATCTATTACCTTTGATGGTGATCATATCTATGTTGATCAGGATTATAACAACCTCCAACATCTACAACAATATCACAATCTTTCAGAATATTTTCATCTCTAGTTCTGTATAAATAGTAATAAAAATTAATAAAATTTAGATGAAACCATTCTAGCCTAAATTTAATGTATATTAGTATCAGAATTATTGCTAATTCAAAAATTGTTTTATGGAGCCTTTTAATTTATTTAGATTATTAATTATATAATTAAATTTTGTATTAGTATCAGTTGTAAAAATGATATATTTTCCTGCCAAAGATTGCACAAAAATAGAGGTGCAGAATGGAACTTCAGTAGCTACTAAAATAGTGACTGATGTATGTGATTGTCAATGTTCACAACAGCAATATAAATCAACTTTAATAAATATGGTGTTCAATTTATTTACATAAAACAACACATTACAAAACATTAAACTCTTCTGAAAAAAATATAGAGGTATAGAATTTGGTATCAGTTCAGTGATAATATAAATATTTTGGATTTTTATAAAAGACTGAAATGATATGAAAATAAATTTTTACAAATTTAAAAAATAAAACCAGATTAACTTTTATATAATAAATGCCTTATTTTAAATTCTTAAAAATGATATAAATATATTACCTTATGATGGTAGCATCTTTATATTTAGGAAGCAATTTTAAAAGAAAACATGCCAATACTTCATCACAATGAAATGTTCCATTATGAGTTCCAATTTTTAGCTTTTCCAAACATAGTTTCTTATTTTGCTCTGTCATTTTATTTCTATATTGGTATAATAAGTTTTGATTTCTGCAAATATTTTAAATATAAAATGAGTTATTTTTTATTTGTAAAATACAAATTAAACATTTATTAATTTAAGTAATTTAATGAAAAATATCTTCTAATATCTAATATCTTCTATTAAAAATATAATTACTATGAAGTTTATTTAAAATATTATTTTAATAATTATTAAGAATTTGCTACTTTTAAAATTCTGTTAAATTTAATCCTTATATATTAATGAAATATTTATAT
>AYEL01016742.1:0-10651 GCA_000484575.1 Olivierus martensii
CAATAGCATAATGGCGACTACGGGAAGTATTTTATTTTATTGTTTTATTCGAAAATGTATACTTCTTTCTGCATTTGTAATAAAATTAAAAACTGTTCCAAAACGATTCTCATTGATAGTGTTTATATCCGTTAATTGGTTAAATGATAAAAACCAAACGATATTTATTTCGTTTCCATGACGACAAAATCGTCAGATTTAAAAAGAAAATATAAAAATTGAACGTGTGTGTCAAAATGAATTTTGTGTTATTGTCTGTTTTGGTTTTCTACTAATTTTTCACATAAGGGTTTATATTTGTGTTCGATAGTCAAATTTGTAGTTTATGTTTTATTGATACCACGTCTTTCTGAAAGGTTCGATATAAAGACAAAGTATAAAAGATTTCAATTGTTACATATTTATGTATTATGTTCTATTTTTTAATAAAGATATAACTATCTTTTACTGTATTTATTGTTTTCACCAAAACATAAACAATTTGATTTAATTTGTAAAATTTTGAACTAGTCATATAAATATGCATTTGATTCAGATTTATCCAAATAATTGTCTTTCCGAATATATATATTTCTCATGTTCGAACTTTATAATACGCATTATGTATATGAAATAGCTGTATCGCACAGAGAAGAAATATTTTCTAACAGTAATAGATGATGTCACTTTCTAATTTCTCTAATTATTAAGTGGAAAAGCTAATATACTTCAGCTAATTCCTCCATTCATGTGGAGGAAAAATCAGCCGAAGTGTATTATCAATTTAAACTTTTCGTAATTCTTATATTGAGATTTTTTTTAATATTAAAAATACCTGAAAAATAGAAAAGTTGTTTTTCGGCAATCAAACGCTTTATAATTATCGATATTTTTAGAAAATGTTGTGATAGTTCAAAAAGGAGACGTTAAAAAATTGAATTTTTGCCTATGGACGGCACACTAAATAACATTAAAAACACAAAGAAGTTACACAAAGATGACAGTGTAGAAAAGCATCAGTTCAGCGAAAAGTCATGGACCAAAAATTGAATCGGGTTCGCATTCGTCGAAACTTTTTATAAGCAGTTTAATCTATCTTGCTGATTACTCTTTTCTGAGTCCGCTGATTCCGCAATTGATATGAAAGTTTGTAATGAACATGGAATGGCTTTTACATTTAGTAATATCTCTTCATTATTATTTTGCGCTGATTTCCATCCAAAAGTTTGAAAATAATGGAATTGTTTTTGTGTCTACCACAGGCTATCCACACCTGTAGTGGATCAGCTGTCGGATAATGATTGGTTCAATGGAAAAGGCTAATCTCGTCTGATCGATTGAATGACGGCATAATAAAAAGTTGATCGCTACCTTGGAAGATCCGGACTAAATTTTTCCGGACCGATATTTCAATATCTTCCAGAAGGGTTCTCGACCTGACTCATTAAACAGACTGATTCATTGACCGTCCACCAACCTTCCACTTGACCCATCATAATATAGGATAGCTGATGGTGGGTTCTAAAATGGCTATTTCCAATCTTTTTTCAAATGGTGGAATCTCTAAAATAACCTTTCATAACTCGTGAATCCTGTCTATCAAAATCATAAGTTAATAACAGGGAAGTAAATTTAATTACTGTTAATTATTATCAAGAAAATTTATTTGTGAAGAATTATAATGAAAACAAATTAAAGCACTTTCCTATTTTTTCTTGCATTATCTAATCTCTTTTTCAAATACAATGTTGATATTAAATCAAAATGAAGTTTAGTTGATCATCAAAGTATAGCCAAATAAATAAATACAGATACAACATAACTAGCATAACTTAATGACAGTAATATTTCAAGGGATATTTGGACATTTTCATGGTATTTCAAATATTATTAACTTATTCTATGATTTCTTGCGGAATCCCTGACGATGACCTGTGAAATCTTGCCTTGCATTGTTTTAAAATATACAACTGCTGTATTAGCTTTCTTTAAAAGCGCACATGTCTGATTTTGAAATTAACTTTTCTATTACGTAATAATTGAACTGATTATTTGAGAAATTCTCTGGTGACTAACAATGAAGATATTTTTTCCTCGTAATTCTGAATATTTGTTATTATTGAGAATATACGGAATAATAATATAGCGTAATAATATTTGCTAATAATTATTAACAATAACATAAATAAGTTAATAAATTCACATAAATTAACAATATGCATATATTGTTATGTTTGCTTGTATTTATAAGCCTAATTATGTTTTATTGTGTATATATATATATTTTAAATTATTTAATCAATGTTAAAACATTTCTGATTTTTGTAATAGAATTGTTCTAAAAATTTATATTTGAAATATCAAATTAAAATAATTTAATTTCATAAATTTATTACTTAATGATGACAAACTTAATAATATTTGTGCAATTATTTATTAATTTCAAAATTTCCAAAACAATCGAAAATAATAAATGCTGCTATAATTATTCTATCAGAATTAGGTTATATATGGACATAACCAATCCAAAAAAATAAAAATCATAAGAAAAATTTTAAAACAAATTTATCATTTTTTTTCTCTCGATTCTAAAACACTATCGATGGAAGGAAGAATTATTTACCGAATTATTTATAATTTTTTCCATTATTTCGGAAGAGAAAATACAACTATAACTTCTATATCATAAAAAATTAATTTTTTCTCCTAATTTTTGTAATAAGTATGGAAAGAGAAATTATGAGAATTTTATTTCAAATCTAAAAGTAAAATACTGCATAATACCGATTATACGGCCATTTTTCAAATATTAACAGCAAAAAAAAAAAAAAAATAGAATGAATTTTATTTCTGAACTTCTGAAATAAAATTTCTATCATGCTATACGGAATGTAGATTTATGAAACATTTTATGTTGAACCATCTGAGCTTCCTCTATTATGATTGTATTACTACTCTAAGCAAATTACATCAAAAATATTACATTTCCCCAGACTGACAGCATGCAGCATAAAATTTTATTCATTATATGTAAAATAATTTAACATATTATTTATAATAATAATTAATTATAAATAATGCACTATTTCATATTATTTTTTATGTAACGTCTAATGTTATTTTTAGTGTTTTTGCATAGATAACTTAATTATACTATTATCTATTAAAAAATACTGCATTGACGGAGTGTAGTGTTGAGGATTGCTGTATGACAATAGTCTCAAACTCAAATTGGTTTGCGGGCAGAATGCGCAATTCGAAAGGAAATGAAGGGCCGAATATTTTTAAACAAAATTACAATAAAAGAAAAATATTTATTTGTAATTACTTTCATTTTTTCGTACAAAGATATCGAAATAACATTATATAATTATGAGATTATAAAACAGTTTTTTATTAATGTTAAACTGTACTAATGTTCCAACTGTAACATATATTTAAACAAATAGCTAAAACACCTTCACAAGCCGTACAAAAATTGCTTTGAGGGTCGCCAGTTTGAGACCATTGCTTTTAGATACAAACAATGGCGATCTCCGATAATTCTCATGGAGTTTGTTTTATCTCAATAATTCTGATCGATTATGTGATCAAATATCGATGATTATTTTATACTCATCTGGAATACTGAATTTGGGTTTCTAGCAATCGTTGCGTAGTAGTTGCGATTAATTTCCAATAATTTTTTTTTCTTTTTTGTTCTAATTTTGCTTTCCTATCTTTTAACTCACTAATTAAACAATTTATGTTATAATTATTCTTTAAATAACGCTAATAATTATTTTTTCGATCGATACATCGATTTGTTTCTTCTAATTAGGCAATAGTTTCTTTGGACATCGATTCCAGACACAATATCGATCTCAGAGATGAACATTTTCACATCGATGGATCCCGATTTTCTTCGGACATCGATTCCAGATACAATATCGATCTCAGAGATGAACATTTTCACATCGATGGATCCCGATTTCAGAGATATTAAAATACTGTATAGAGTATTAAAAAAATCAGTATAAAGGAAATACGGCATTTATTTATATTACTTCCTACATTAATTATATAAATCAATATTATAAATCAACGAAATTCCAAAACGAAGATCAATAGATCTGAAAATTCGTTAAAATCCATATAATACTGTATTGAAAACGGATTAATAATTTAAGTTAGTTCTATATTTAGTTACGAGATTTTACAAAATCAAAAACTGTTTTGCTGATAATTTTTATTGTTGTTTTCGAATTGGAAAATTAATAACTTTTCCGAATTTATTAATTTTTTTTATAAATAATATGCTAAATTATTTTATATTTAGACTAGAAAATTAATAAATTTTCCAATTCGAATAATAATTCTGAAAGAATTGTAATTGCTTTATAAAAAAAACAACTAATAAAACAATAATTATAAAAGAAATTTTCGTAATTTTCGTTAAGCTTAAGCTAATTTTTTTTGCATAATTTCGGACATTTCAATATTTATGATGTTTAATTAATTTATAATGGAGTATCAGTTAATTAAATAATAGAAAAAAAAATTTCTATTTGGATGGTTGAGCTATCAAAAAATTTCTTTCGTCGGATAGAAATGCCATTAAATTTTTCGTGGAAAAATTAATCTAATTATGTTATTACCTATTAATGATTAAATAGACCAAAATATATTTGTTTAAACTTGAAGAAAAAAAAACTAAATCCTTACCTTCGTATAAAAAATATTGCTATTTTCTCTTTAAAATTTTAAAATGAATCGCACAAAAAAGAATTTTAATCTAATCAATTGTATTCACATCGTCAAAATAATATTTATCTGTTACGGAATCGTTTATATTTTAAGTGAAAACGAAATATGCTATTTGTTTATAAATCTCCTTTTTATTGCCATTGAATAAAAAAATTTATTATAAATTGTCAGAGCATGAATCATAAAAACATAATAAAAACAAAATAATAATAATTAAATTTAAGGAATTGGATTAGGTAAACCTTTAAAATATCAATCTTATGAGAATAATTGTATGTTAATGGATATAAATTTACTCTAAAAAATTGATCTATTTTTTCAATTTATATACACGTCGTTTCATTTAAAACTGAAGATCACTCTTGTCAAATTTTGAATATCTATCTCGTTTATCAGATCAGAGTTATGTCGAGTATGGAGAAATTTACTTGGGAAAATTTTGACTGAAATTGGATTATTATAATATAATAATTACTGCTGTATAACATATTTATGAGCATTATCATTTAAACTTCCCAAAAATTAATCATTGTTAGGAATTATTGATAATTCACAATCTCACAAGGGGAGGTTCAGACATTCGGGTCACCGATTTTTTTGAAATTGCGCATACTTGTAGTAGTCCCCTAGGACAATATAATGTGTGAGCAATAAAGTGCACTACTCAAGCATTGTCTATATTGTCCTAGGGGACTACTACAAATATGCGCAATTTCAAAAAAATCGGTGACCCGAATGTCTGAACCTCTCCTTGTCAGATGGAAAAAGTGTGAGGTCATAGGTATGAAAAAAACACTTAAAAACTAAAACTATATACAACTTATAAACTAAAACTATGTACAAAAAAGACACAAATCGGGAAACTATGTACAAAAGTCACATATGAGAAAAAACGAAGGGGGCGACGCTCGTCCTTCATGGTTACCTTCTGACAAATCTGGTAGTTATAATCGGTTAAAACACTTTCGAACCCGAATAGGTATCAACTCTTGAAAATCTATTAAAAGCTTACGATAACCATTTTCTACTCAAAACAGTAATTCCGATGGAAACATTCAAATTTAATAACAATACAATCCGAAACCCAGACAATCGAACAATACATTAACAGAATTAAAAAAACAAGCGAAATTATGCGACTTTATTTGTCAGAAACCAGAATGTAAAACAAGCTATGAAAATAGAATGATAAGAGATTGCTTTATTCTTGGTATTTTTGATAGGGACATTCAAGCTAGATTAATCCGAGAGTCTGATATCGATGTAGACAAAATTATTGAATAGGAAAAAGTGTGAGGTCATAGGTATGAAAAAAACACTTAAAAACTAAAACTATATACAACTTATAAACTAAAACTATGTACAAAAAAGACACAAATCGGGAAACTATGTACAAAAGTCACATATGAGAAAAAACGAAGGGGGCGACGCTCGTCCTTCATGGTTACCTTCTGACAAATCTGGTAGTTATAATCGGTTAAAACACTTTCGAACCCGAATAGGTATCAACTCTTGAAAATCTATTAAAAGCTTACGATAACCATTTTCTACTCAAAACAGTAATTCCGATGGAAACATTCAAATTTAATAACAATACAATCCGAAACCCAGACAATCGAACAATACATTAACAGAATTAAAAAAACAAGCGAAATTATGCGACTTTATTTGTCAGAAACCAGAATGTAAAACAAGCTATGAAAATAGAATGATAAGAGATTGCTTTATTCTTGGTATTTTTGATAGGGACATTCAAGCTAGATTAATCCGAGAGTCTGATATCGATGTAGACAAAATTATTGAATAGAGTAAGTCTGTAAAATTAAGTAAAGAACATTTCAAAACTATTAATAATGAAGAAGTAAACGCAATAAAGAATAGTAAGAAGATAAAATGCACAAAATGTACCTAAGAGCATTTTCCAAATAGATGTCCAACATACAAAACATGCGCCATTTGTCAGCAAATAGGACATTTTGCTAAAGTTTGCTTTAAAAATAATGATCAAAATAATGTTAATAAACAGTAGTGAAAAGAAAATAAGAGAACTACAAGAAAAAGCGGAACTTATAGAAGATCCATTTGAAGAATTATATATAAATCAATGTAGTAATAATAATAACCACTCATGGTATGGAAAAATATGTGTTGAAAATACTCAAATAACATTCAAACTTGATTTGGGTTCTAACTGTAGTATTTTACCAAAATATACAAGTATATTCAGCAAGCTCCGAAATAAGGCTATTTTAAAGCGTTGTCCCATAACTCTTGTCTCTCGGGTTCTAACTGTAGTATTTTACCAAAATATATATTCAGCAAGCTCCGAAATAAGGCTATTTTAAAGCGTTGTCCCATAACTCTTGTCTCTTATGGTAATTTTAAATTTAAACCAATAGGCGAAATAGTTCTCAATTGCCAATACAAAAACAAAAAAGAATATTAAGTTCATTATAATAGATTTTCTGAATAGAATGACTGTTTAGCTTTCAATTTGATACAAAGACTTAATAGGTATAGATACCTTACCACAGTCTAAAGAAGAAATTTATGAATTACATAAGAATGTCTTTGAAGGAACAGGCAAAATTCCTGGCTTATGTTCAATTGAACTTACTGATGATGCTAAACCTGTCATTCAGTATCAACTGAATGACAGGTTTAGCATCATCAGTAGCTCTTTCATTACACAACAAATACTAACAAAAACCTCAGAAACAAATAGAAAATAAAGAAAAAAAGTGCCTCTTTCATTACACAACAAATACTAACAAAAACCTCAGAAACAAATAGAAAATAAAGAAACTAATTAAAATCAAGAAAAGAATGAGAATCAATTTGAAATTACCCAAGGAAATCAGAGAGACATTCAAAAGATAATTCCATAAAAAAGAATAATTTTATTAGACCAAGGATACACAATAATAATGAATTTAGGAAAACTGGATATGGAATGGATTCTTTTCCATGCCAAACTAAACCAAACTATTTCGAAAGAGGCTATAGAAGAGAGAAAAGAGGTTCCAGGTTAGGTTACAAGATTTAGTAATTATAGTGGAAGATATAAACCATTAAATATACCTGCATTTCCTAGTAGAAGAGAAATAGAAAATGTGAATTATTTTCCAGGGTTTAAAATAGAAAAATCTAAAGAAGCCAGTAAAAATGATAGATTAATAAATCATTAATCACTTATTGAATTAGTTCCTGCAACTATGGAAGATGAAGAAAGTGTGCTTAGAGAAGCAATTCAACTAAGTAAACAACAAATGTTTATTGAGAGATTTCAACAGAAACAACTTAAAACAGTTTTGCAAAATGATGAACATATTTCCAAATCGTTGCAAGTTACATCTGCAGAAAGAAAAGAAAAAGATGAAAATATACTGATACAAAATGGAAATATTTGGGTGAAAAGAAATATAACAGATATAGTTAATAAAAGGTCTTATATTGTCAGATATTAATAGAAACACTTATAGAAGAAACAGAAAATTTCTAAGTAATCAAATGTAGATTTTGTAAACATGTCACTCTTATATGATTTTGATTTAAATCCTAGCCAAATATCAGGTAAAGCATCTGATATTGATATGCATAGTGCAAATAATAATAACGGACTTAATCCCATTAATACACCTGAATCTTACCTAGGACCTGAAAATAATACCCCTTCAGATAATATAAATAAGAACATCTTTTCTAAACCTAAGAGACTATGCAAACAACCTCAAAAGTTAAGAGACTATATACTAGATTTAGATGTAATTAGTGACCCTGTTAACTAATACATTGGTTTTGTTTTATTGTTTTATTAATAAATGGAAACGTGTTATATATTGCTATTCTGATTGTTCAAGATTATATTGCGAGCTGGCAGCACTGTCAGACCGGACAGCTCTGCCAGACCAGTAAGGAGAACACCTTGAATATGCATGTGTTTGTAATATCTGTAATAAATAATGTTTTTTATGTTTTATAATAAAATTAGCCAATAAAAATGAACACTCTCTGTTATATTTGTGATTGATTATCAATCATAAATATAACAGTATATAATTGTTTCCATTAAAAATGTGCATGGAAATAACCATTTCCGAGAATTATAACGAATAACTCAATCATAAATATAACAGTGAATAATTGTTTCCATTAAAAATGTGCATGGAAATAACCATTTCCGAGAATTATAACGAATAAGATCAGAAATGTGTAAACAAACACTTGTATAATTCAATATAGTGGAGGTTGCAACTTCACTTCCCTCCTCTGCGAGATTTGTATTGGTACTTCCCCGATCGCGACCCATTGTTAAGAAAAAATGGTTCGATGCGGTCTGGTGTCCGTATGGGATCCCATCACAGATCCTAGTGACAGACATGGGCTCTACCAACAATCTTGGTTCCGTATGATCCGCGAAGCCCCCAGTGACAGACGTGAAAACCATCGAATGGTACAAGCTGACCCCTTTAATAACTTTTTATAACACGTGAAATCAAACGGCGGATAGATTTTAACCTCATACGAACAGGGATGGAGTTGCAACTTCCAGTTACAATCTATCTTTTTTGGGTCAAAATTGTTTCCAAAATTGCGCTTATAAAATATAATTAATTGATTCGAAAAATCATATACTGTACAGCATATTAAAATCTATTTACAGATATCCCTCCTATAACAGGGCTTCCTGCAACATGGTTTCGCTCTAACACGATTTGAAAATTGCGGAAATCCTCATATAACACGGTATTTCTACAACACAGTTCTTACTTAACACATTTAGAAAATTATGTTTATTCTCCTATAACACAAAACATTTTCATTACTTTTGTAAATCCCTACTAGGGGCATAATATGCAATAATTAGGAAATACTTTGCTAAAATTAGTCGTAAATGCAATTTCGCTTCGTGGGAGGAATGATATGCAGCCTATTTTCGATTTCGATTTGCAATTGAGTTAATTGATTTAACTGGCGACCATTCAGTATTTTGTTTTCCAAACGTTCAGTTCTTGGATAAAAATAAATTTTTATCCTTCAATAGAGTGTGTGTGAAAGAGAAGAAAAACGTTCATAAAGTCTATTTTCGATTTCGATTTGCAATTGAGTTAATTGACTTAACTGGCGACCATTGAGTATTTTGTTTTCCAAACGTTCAGTTCTTGGATAAAAAATAAATTTTTATCCTTCAATAGAGTGTGTGTGAAAGAGAAGAAAAACGTTCATAAATTATTTTGGGTATATGATAAAGAACGATTGTTTTCTAACGGGTTAGATTACACATTTTGTAAAGAGAGGAGAAGATACACAAAACTTTAAATGCAGAAAAATGTTCAGAAAGTAGTGAAGTTTCTGGTGAGAAAAAAACGTTCTCGTTTTAACAAAACAGTGGTAAGGAATATATAATTATTAAACGAATGTTTTATAGGCTGCGAAGTTATTTCTTTCCTTTTGTTTTACGTATATTGTTTTTTAGGATCTTACGTATATATATTTTTCTTTCTTTCGTGTTTTTAATATTCTGAATAAAAATTAAGTTTCTTATGTGGAACTAAAGAAAATTATTTGTTTTGAATTGGATTTGGAACCGTAACTCTCTTTTTTTATTGACTCCAGGGCTCATATAAAACTGTTTCACACAACTCAGCGATTTTCTGCAACCTATTTACCGTGTTATAGGAGGAATATCTGTATTTTATTGTTCAAAATAATTATATTCGTCATCTGAGTTTTCTTCCATCATGTACAATTTTTATGAAATATGTTTAATCGAGGTCGGAATTTCTATTTATGTATTTTTCACCATTTAAATTTTACAAGTAGGTGTATCGCTTGGAAGATTTAAATGGAGGTCGGATCCCGACCATCTCCAGCATCTAAGTTATGCTGAATATTCTGTGGCAAGGACAGTATTGTCATCGCCATT
>AYEL01016745.1:0-56567 GCA_000484575.1 Olivierus martensii
AAGATGGAGTCGGAGTCGGATCATTTACTATCCGACTCAGCAACCCTGATTACAAGTGTAAGGGGCACCAAAGTTAGTGGTTAGGGCATCTAAAGGTCTTAATCCGGCCCTAATTATCACTATGCCATCTTGGTTCCAGAATGTGAATATACTTAGCTGCGTCATCTCTCCCGACTTTACCCTAAGTTATTATTTGCTACAAGGGTTTCTTATTTCAATATCGAATATACTATTCCATATCGGATAACGAATCAACTCTTCAATAGAAGTTATGTTATCAAGTTCAATAAATTCTTTTTCTGAAGAGTTTAAACCTAATTTTTGGAATATCTCAAGACTCATCGTTAAATGCTATCTTATTTATTATGCTAGTTACCCTCGGCCACTACGTGCCCAAATACACCAAAAAAAATATTTTTTTCTTATCTGTCAAATTTGAGATTTTTTTTTTCATTTATTTAGCACATCTTTGTATACAATGCTTTTGCTTGTTTTCTTTCTCCAAACTAAACTTTAAAATTTTCTTTACATGAAACTGGCAACTAACAAACTATCGATTTATTAATTCAGATATGCAGATAATAATTATAATTATTATCTTAAAATAAAAATTATTGTAATTTCTGAAATAAATTAAATATTATTTAAATGCTAAAAAAATACAATGTTCACGTAGCCTTAGCGTGCCAAATACAAACTGAACCCTGGGACCAGGGGACAGCCAACATTTTTCGATCGAAAAAGCCAGAAATTGAAGTCAAATAACAAACAGAAGTATTTAAAACATAAATAAGAAATAAACTATGATAATTTAAAACAAAATTTATAATGAGTTTGGAATTTAGTTTTCTAAAAGACACGATTAAAGATTCCAAGCGAGAGAAAACAGTAATGGCGGCACTTCCGGTCCCGGGAGTTCGCACATGCGCAAAAACATGGACTTCACACGCTTATTCCTTTATTATTATAAAATAATAATATAATATGATGATGATATACAATCCGTAATTTTTTCGAATTAATTCTATAGTGTTGGAATATACAGATAACTTCAAACTTGTCGCTCAAAACGCTAATAATCCATACAGTGATTTTATTATACTCGATCATTGGTTTAGATCAGCGTTTCTCAAACTTTTTTCATTCACGACCCCATTTTTCATTACACGTTTCTCAAACTTTTTTCATTCACGACCCCATTTTTCATTACGAGATTTTTCGCGACGCTATTTTTAATTACGAGATTTATCGCGACCCCAGATATTAAATATGAAATAGTATTAAATATGAAATAAAACATACTAGTACATAAATCATTTACACACTTATTAAAATGTACGACCCCATTTTTCATTACGAGATTTTTCGCGACCCCATTTTTAATTACAAAACATACAAGTACATAAACCATTACGAGATTTTTCGCGACCCCAGGTATTAAATATGAAATAAAACATATTACGAGATTTTTCGCGATCCCAGGTATTAAATATGAAATAAAACATACAAATCTTTTTCGTGACCCCAGGTATTAAATATGAAATAAAACATACAAGTACATGCGATCCCAGGTATTAAATATGAAATAAAACATACAAGTATATAAATCATTTCCCAGATATTAAATATGAAATAAAACATACAAGTACATAAATCATTTACACACATATTAAGATGAACACAATCAGGCAACTACATTGAAAATACATATGTTGTCAGATGAATACAATCAGCCAATTACATTGAAAATACATATATTGTCATACGCTAAATATTGGACATTTGTGAAATTACATATAAACTGAAATTCAAGTATTTGAATTTAATTTATAGTATCAATATTTATAGTTAAGGTAAGTTTAAAGGCACTGACAAAAATGTATCGTAATTTTTCTATATTTTTCAATCTAATAAATTGCATAGATCTGCTTCTTATAACAGGTATCTCGATATTTTCTCTTTCAGTAAAAATATGCCCATATTCTATTCAACAAAAGTTACCTTTCTTTAATGCTCAACTAACTAAACAGTGGATAATAATACAAGTTATAAAGTTGATGGGCATATTTTTACTGAAAGAGAAAATATCGAGATACCTGTTATAAGAAGCAGATCTATGTAATTTATTAGACTGAAAAATATAGAAAAATTACGATACATTTTTGTCAGTGCATTTAAAGTTACCTTAACTATAAATATTGATACTATTATTATTATTATTATTAAATCAAAACAAATTTCTTACATAAAACGTTTTCATCTGTAAGAAAACATGTAGAATATAAAACTATTTACAGTCGATTCCGCTTAATTGGGGCAGCCGCTTAATCGGGCCAAAATGCAAATGTCATAAATAATATGTGATGCAAACATAGCGTGGGATCAAGATTTTAAAATGGTTAAATTGCGTACATTTTTTATCGCTAAGTGAAACCAATTTTCTTTTATAATTTCAGGCGGAAAGAGTCGATATAATATCTGAAAGTTAGATGGATATTCCTAAGTCGGTATGTCTATCTATCAATAAAAGATATACGTCATCGTTCATCTGAATTATACTAACAAGTAAGATAGGATATGAGTTTCAAACTGAATTTCTTCAGCACAGTTTTTTCTCTATTGAAATATATGTTATGATATCTAAACCAGCGTTTCTCAAACTATGGGTCGCGACCCCAAATGGGGTCGCGAAGCGAAATGCGAGCGAATCGACTGTAGTTATTATAGTGAATGTACTGAAAGATTATGTTAGTTATGTGATAATTAAAATCCACCTTTACTTCCTACAGATTGTTTACAATTAGTCAATTCATAAAACATTCTCTTTTAAGGAAAAAGTATCGAGTTATTATAGTGAATGTACTGAAAGATTACGTTAGTTATGTGATAATTAAAATCCACCTTGACTCCTTTACTTCTTACAGATTGTTTACAATTAGTCAATTCATAAAACATTCTCTTTTAAGGAAAAAGTATCGCAACTTTTTAAAATTAGTCATAAATTAAATCTATTCTGAAGTTAACTGAAAAAGTTATGAGACGATAGTATACATTAGTGATATATAATAATTAACTATTAAATTATTTATTACAATAATTTTATTTATTATTATTTATACGAAAAGATAAATAATTACACGTTAAAATGAAAATTTATATAGTTCTGCAAATTCAGAAATTATGGCAACATGTACTGTATTTTAAAATTGAAAGCAATACAGTAATTAATTTTAAATTCACCTATCGGATGACGTTAAATTTATAAATTATTTATTCATCGGTTTTTGATTACAAAAAATAAGATTTATTCATTTTATTAGAAAATTTCTTCTGGCAAAATGTTCAAATGTGTTTGCTATACGCAAAATAAAAATTATTTGTTTTTTTATAACTTAATTATTCTTTTAAATGTAATAAAATGGAGTCAGTTGTGACGTCCTTATTTTAGAAAAACACGAATAAAATATAAATTATTCAAATCTCGATTTGCCAAGCATTATTAGTTTATAAATATTACCAAGAATTTTTCATATTAATTTAAAAAATGTACAGAAGTTAAATATAAAAATTAAATATTCAAAACGAATGCAACTTCGAAATTCGTCAAATCAGAATAGACTTTTGATTTGACGTAATAATGGCAGGAAATCTAAGGCAGACGATCTTGAGAGAAAAAGATTTCGAGTTTAATTACATGAATTTGTAAGTGATTTTTAAAATTTTTATCAGTATTTTTATAAATTTTAAATTTAACTTAAAAAAATAATATTATATTTCAAATTTATTCCGTTATATATAATCTTTATCCAGCAGCAGAGCGGAAGAAACAAAACGATGGCGGTTGGAGTTTGTCTCCTGTTTGGATAAAGCCCAAAACATTCCACACAAATTTCTAAATATTTCCTAGCGCCATTAGAAAGCGAATAAACAACTTTCCAATTCAAAAAATTCCGAATATCGCAGTTACGAATATAAATAGAAGATAAAAAAAGTATTTATCGTGACGTTTGTTGTCACTCCACGTTTCCAAACGGTCTGACCTCTTCCTACTCGCATTTTGTCCATAAAATTTAAGTTATAAGTTTGTTGATACGTCACTAATCATCCTACAATTTTTCCGCTGTTGATTGAAGTAAAAGTAGGTTGGATTCGGTTATTTTTAGAGATTTTATTTTGCTTTTTATAAATATATGTATGATACATATACCAAAATATGTTCAAATATCGACTACTACTCGATAAAAAATTCACCAAACTTTTATAACTAATATTCTATTATTTTTTTACAGATTTATAAATGAATAGACATTTCTTGTAAATAAATACAAGTTCTGTACAGATTAACATCTGTAAGAAGAAAGTATGTTCTTTCATATAACGTTGGTAAGAGCTTTTTAAGTTTTGATAAAAAATGACAGTACAGAATTATCTCTAACTATACTTGACGATAGCTTCGGAAGTCGGTATTGAGTCTATGGGAGAGCCGAAGTTCATTTATATTACTATTTATACGATATAGTTCACTAAATTATTCGCGGTATTACAATAAATTGCCATAAAATAATGGCAATTTTGACAAATAAGCTATAAGTTTCGAATAAAATCACGATATTAACATAATTTTAACATGCAGTAAATTATTTGCGTATCTATAATATATACCATGCTTAGATGCGCAATCATGTTCTGCGCATTCCAATCGATTCTAACTGTATTCAAAATTGGCGGAGAGTTGTCGTTTTAATTCGTTCTCGAAAGACTGCATGATTAGCCATCAAACGAAGTAAATTGCATCGAATATTCGATATTGAAAACTGAAAATCCAGAGCCACAATTACGTAAAAATAAACACCGTTCTTACTAACACTGTTAACCTTTATATCGAAATCGACTGTTCCGTGCGCTTTACAGTTACAAAAGTTGATAATTCGCGGCTCCCATAGACTCAATACTGACTTCCGATGTTGTCGTCACGTATAGTCTGTAAATTTATATCGATTTTCGTTGCGATAAATTAGAATGCTTAAAATTACGAACTTTTAATATTAACATAAGTTAAAACATTTATTTATTCTATAAATACTGCTACAATAAGGACTTTTACTTTTATGTAATTTTTCTTTCGTATCGATATTCATAAAAAAATATTCGGCGAATCTTACAGATAAAATTCATTTTGTTTAGTTTTATTTAAATTTTTGGTAAGAGAATCGGACGACACAAACACATTAAAGTTTCTATTACAGTTATTATTAAAGCAGTACAGTTATATAAACAGATGGAAATAGTTATTCAAATTTTCCCTAATGAGATAATTTTGCATCCGATTGAATTATCCGCAATTATGTTTACAAAAATCCAGTAAAAACAAAAATAAATTATGGAAGAGCATTCGATATTTTAAAAATAGATTTAATGGGATTCTTTTAAAAAATTCTGATATTTGATATTACTAAAAGGATTATTTCCAACGACATGATTCGTAAGGGAATTATTAATAAAATGGTCTCGGACAAGTTCTTAAGTTTGCTAATGCAACTTTTATCCGCTTCATTTTTTTTTCCTTTTTAATTAAATAGAAATGCATCACGTTTTTTCCTTATTAAAGGATTTCTATATAGAAACGATTTTTTTCCTCGCATTTTCCCATAAATTTACTGATGTTTTTCAGTTTTACTTCTAATTTTTATCCGATTCAACTTTAGCCATTTAGAGTAAAAAACAAAAAGAGCTTTTAGCTGTAAAGGAAAGAGAGAGAGTTAAAAAAGTTGATCCGAAAAAGTTTATTCTAAAGGAATTACACGAAACTTAAATGATTTATAAGATCATTATAAAGTTTACAGTTACACCAAATAATCATTTGGTGGAAAATGTGAAATTTTATCTGGATAATAAGGGAAGAGAACAAAAGATGAAAGGAATAAAACGCCCGGCATTGAAAAGAATTCATTAAAGAAGGAGATTTAAGACTTAGGTTGAAAATAGAAACAATCAGAATAAAATAACAGAAAATATCCAATTTAAAATGCATTTTAATGAAAATTAGGAATCTTCGTCACAGAGATTTATTATCCAATTTAATTAGGCAATTCAGTTTCTATAACTGATTATTACTGGACGGAGCAGTTAATTTTTATGCATTCGCCGCTATTTTCCTCTAATTAAATTTTATTACACTGTATTAGACAGTGGGGACCTTTATATCTCTCCAGGCTTCTACAAGCCAAGAAATTTCGGGGTCCGTAGTGTTGATAAATTATATAAAAAGCAATATCAAAATTTCGATTTTGGGATTCCTAGGCTCGCACTTATCCAGCTTATGCCTAAACGCGCTGCAGGAATTAGAATTAGAAGGCAGGAAAACATCGATTCTGGTACTGAATGAAAAATTACTGTTAGTAAACACTATTTTGTAGAACGAACGAGTTGTCTTTTGTTGAACTTTTAAATTTATCACGGATTAGTTATTTTTCTTTTCACTTCGCTCCGTTGATATTTTAAGACGAAAAATCCCATATTTGTTTCGAACAACGACATTCTTACTTTTTTGATTCTTGTACAAATATTATTATTGACGTAGTTAACACCGTATACATGATTCGTTATATAACCCCATTTTTAAAAATTCCGACAGTATTATCGACTCAAAGTATCGAGACGTTAATTATTAGCCAGAATGAGTAAAAGTTCATCGAGATAAAATTCGTAAATGAAGATAATTAGTATGCTAAATATTAATTGTTTATGGATTTTCGTGACAATAACAGGACAATTTTTTTGAGACTTATCTGTATTAGTTGTACCGTCTGAAAATTGCGATATTTTACGACATTTTCTTTCCGCTTCCAACGAAATATCAAATATTTTCTTTTATTACTTTTGTGAGAAGCGATACATATAAGTTGTATTTTCGAACTTTTTATTTACCAAACGAAAAAAAAAAAAAATCGATATTGACTGCCATAGAAATTTTGAAGAAACTTTTTGTATTGCATCTATAAACAGAAGTTAGTTCGAGCTTAATGTTAGCGCGATTTTACGACTTAAGCCAGTTTGATCGATCGAATAAACAGAAAAGGAAAAATCCACCATATTCCCGCTTTTGAATATCAATACTACAAAAAGACAAATGTCGTTAACAACAAATACTTGGCTAATTTTTAATCACAATACGATCATCTAATAACGAAAAAAAAAAAAAAAAAAAAGAGAAAGGTCGTTATTATTATTATTTTGTATTAAAGGGTAATATAACAATCGAGAACAGATCGATACAAATTTGTACCTGGAGAATAATAGATTCACTTAGATAAAGAGGAATATAGTATTGGCGCGAGATTATTCGCTAGACGAGATAAAAAATGACATATTTATAGATAAACATGGATAAAAAAAATGATGATTTGACACGATATCAAGTAAATTTTACAGCATATTAAAACGAGAATAAAGCGGCTCGAATAAAATAACATCGGTATATACACAAGTACAGGAACAAATACGGAAAGATACACAAATACAGCGATATATAACGTCTAAACAAACACGAGAAACAATGTTGAACGTGAGGATTACTCTAGCAGCGCGAGTTATAAAAAAAAATACGAGACAGAATAATACAGATTAGTAAGAGAATATCTGCATTCGCGTATCACCCTTCCAAACAAAACTGTTATTTATATCTAGACAAAATATTATTTACATTATTGGTAGATATAAATAATATTTATTAAGATTAATCGTTTTTCGTAGATAAAATGTTCTCCGTATACTTTAGTATAATAAAAAGGGATGAGATAATGTCGGTCATTGATACGCTATTCACCACGGGAAACCTTTAAGGTCATTTTCGGTAAAGATCAAAGGTCGTTGGAATAAGAGAACGGTAAGATACGGATATATATAAAAAAATACAGTCAATAAATCATAAAAGTGAAATTTGTGAGAGTGCAATGACGAATAAGAAAATATTAAGGCGTGGGAGTGTTCGACCACGCACAGTTTTCTAGTAAAAATTACAACTCAGACTTCTTGGCTTCGCATCTTAACAAATATTTCGAATATCTATATTTATGTTTAGTACATTATGACTATTCTAATAATAACTTTACCGGTTATACTATAATTTATTTTTTCAAATTAGACATTCTCTAGCCACATAATTGAACTGTTTTTCTTACTTTTAAACTCTATCACATCTATATACCGATTCTACTATAGAATTGATCGTCTAATTTCTATAGGTACAACAAACAAAAACAATTTTTTGTAATTAACGACTGCAACCGAAAGAAAAATTAATAAGATATTAAAGGAAATCAAATTAGGCCACACTCTTTAGGCTTTTAGTGCGTTCCGGATATTAACTTAGTCTTTCCATTATCTAACTTTTTTAACGCGGCGTGACCTTTAGAAATAAGAATTAAAATTAAAAATAATAACATATCTTATTATCTTACAGGTCCTTTCGCCCGGAGGTTCGGCTGTTGTTCTGGATATTAATCGAATTACGGTCTGGTAGACGATAAATATGTCAAATGACAGCTTTATATACGGAAGATGTGTCGTAGTCACATGGCGCAAGTGCAGACAACCAATATATAAGCACCGATTCAACCTCCGCTTCAATCACAAACATGTCGGATAAGATTCCTCATCTCACCGTTAGCGCTCCAGATCTACGTTGGATGACGTCACCCGGGGCCACCCCGGTCCACTTAAGACCCGATACCACTTCGTGGAAAAGACGTTCCAGCGAGATACCGTCGAGTGACTCGCATCTAGACGTGCCGACCACTCACCGCCTGCGTAGCTTTAGTGTGACGGGCAAAGGTGTCGTCTGTTTGGGCAATCATCTGATACCTGTGCCACAGCTGTGCGTATCGCCCGAAACCATATACAGAGTCCTGTTGATGGGATCGAATGGAGTGGGGAAAACTTCTCTAGTATCGCAGTTTTTATCCTCCGATTTTCTTACCACTCAAGAATCTCTAGGTTCGTATCTCTTTTCCATACTCTTATAATCCGTTTAGCATCACCTAACTCGAATATTTAGCGTAATTTGGATACTTTATCGATTGCGCTGCCACCTACGTAGCTTTATGAATTCGGACTAAATCTCTTAAAGAGTTAATGGCAAACGTTACTGTCAAATGGATGATATAATTAGTATAGACACGGGAATTATGTGATAGGTGGTCTTAACGAGTTCGGGGAGACTGGTTAATGGTCGATGACGAACTGAAGTTTTACCACGTTCTCGTCGTTCTGGTAACCTTGAAACACAGAGAGAGCTTTATAATTTCTGTTAATAGTTTATGGCAGGATTTGGCTGGTTTAAAAACAACATTCCAATGTTTACTTAACTAACAAACACCGATTTTTGAAGTAAATGCCGTTAAAGAAAGTAGGATGTCGGTTTCGTTTAATATTGCTTTTTATCGAGTACAAATAAATAATCTTACACGCGTACTGAAAAAATGTCAAACTCGGTAAGCGGTTGCCTTATAAAATCAATATTATTCATACTTAAAGGGACGGTAATTAGTAACGCTTGACAGTTTTCTTTCTGTCTGACGGCTCTTCTGTAATGCTTCCTTTATACGGTGAGGAAGAAAATATGCTTAGTTGGCCATTTTGACCGTCTTATTTTTTCGCAGATGACAGTCAAGAAAAAACTGTGACGCTGATGGTAGACGGGGTGGAATCGAAGCTCATTTGTATGGACAGTATAAGCACCTCGGTAAGTTCCATTAGATAAATCAATCTTCGGAGGTGTTGTAAAGCAAACTTGACCTAATTATCTGTTATAGATCGATGAAGAATGCCTGAACACGGCAGATGCTTTTGTTATAGTCTATTCTGTGACGGACAGATCCACTTACAATTATGCCAGTCGCACTCTATCGTCGTTGTCGAACCTGTTCAACTATTGTCCTTCCAAGGCAGTCATTGTCGTCGGAAACAAAGTCGATCTGGTTAGAGGAAGAATAGTCTCTTCCGACGGTATGTTTTAACACTTCGAAATTACGTTTATAAAAAAAAATCACTTAGCCTGGTTTCTCGAGGTTAAAGGGTCGTTAACGATTTTTAAATCCGCTAGAAAATCATTAAATTACATTTGGCAAAGGCAATTAAGTCAGAGTTAGAAGATCTGTTTACCTTTCTCTCATCCATTTCTGTACTGATTCCATTAGATTTGGCAAAACGTCCGCTGTTTCGTCGTCGCCGTCGTTTCAATATTTCCAAATTTGCCCAGCCCACTTGGAATTTAAACCATTAGAGAATTTATTAAAATCCCTAGTTGACCTAATTACATTTTCTGCCCTGTTTACATCGTTAAATTTAAGTCAGAGACCAGGCTTCGATACGTATTAAACTATCTTTCTGTTTTCTCTCCCTCTTTTTTTATGAGAGAAGCTTTTAAAGCATGGATGCACAACTGCCGTCCTTTAATATAATTCGTTTCGAAAATACTACAGTAACAAATTACGATTCTAGTTATATTAAAGACTGGAGGATGTGCATTAAAAAAATAAACAGGGGTTTTATTTTCTAAATATTGGGGTTGTTAAAATTTTGAATCTAATGCTTTCTATGTTTTTATTTCTTTAGAGGGCAGAACTTTAGCTAATCGTTACGACACTAAATATATCGAAACTTCGGCACTTCTTAATCACAACGTGGACGAATTACTAGTGGGAATTGTCAGCCAGATACGTTTGAAAGCCAAACAACAGCGACTAGCAGTCGGCAGAGGAAGCATTACCGGATTAGTGGGCAAAGCGAGAGACATTATGGATAAAATACTACAGAAATGTGACTTAAAAGCTCGTTCCTGCGACGATCTAAATGCTATCTAATTATACTCAACAGCATTTTTGAAAACAAACTAAGATAACGTATACATATATATATATATATTCTTTTTTTATAAAACAAATCGACTTATATAATGATGCTACACAGGTAACAACGATGTCAACATCGAATTAACGCATCAAAACATATCTATATAAACAAACTACTTAACAGATGATGGTCCAATTTTAATTTGGTGTCATAAGAAAGCCAAAGTAATTTTTTTCGTGCTCAAAATTTAAAAAAAAAAAATTATAAAACCGAGCCAGTTTAGAGTCTTAAAATACGTATACATCATTGAAATCTTAAGCAATAAGTCAGATTATTGACATACAAGTCGTATCCAGCCGCTTATTTTTCACGTTTTTATTTCGTCCTTATTATATTAAAAGGAACTCGCAGGTTCGAGTTAATTTCGTATTGTTTCAAGGTAAATCTAACTTATTTTTGTGATTCACCTGACAGACTAAATTGTGTATGTCGCCGTACCTCTAACCAAAAATATATTTTATAAATAATCGAGATAAAGTATTTAAAACGAATATAAAGAAAATTATTTTTGTCTACACGCTTATTTTCAGAAAAAATAAAACGAAAAGATATATATTAATTGGTATCTAAATTTGCTTACAGCTTAAATATGTGTAAAAGTTTATATTTTCAATAAAAACTATATATATTTAAAAGCTTAAAGTGATGATTTATACTTCGCATTACTGACGATACCGCATTAATTGGATATTTAAATCATGAGAACAAAACGCTTAATCAGCACTTTTCCTTATTTTCATATTTTGTTTACATAAGCGTTTTTTTATTTTAATCCAATCTATAATTTATATTTCTGCTCATTCTTTAAATGTGATCAATTTTTATATTCTTTTGGGCTGTTTTTTATGATCATTCTTTAGTCACTTTAGTTATTAATTTTCATTTATACATTTTATTATACGTCAGTTTTATATTTAAAACACGTTATTCTATTTTTATGATTTAAATATACCATTGGTAGTACTTTATATATCTTCTCTGCTTTATACGCCATAATTTTTCCTTTACGCATATTTTGATGGGATTTTTTTCCATGATCGAGCTTTATATTTACTGAGTATTTTAATGTTTTGCGTAGTTTTTATTTATAGCGGCGGTCTGGGTTTTATTCTTTTTCCAACGGCCACTTAAAACATTTTTGGTCGCTCCAGGCCGCATTTATAAAAGAAACTTTTCAGGTAAATAGTCTGAAAGGTTGATTATGTTAATTATTTACCTTTTAATTTCTCAAACTTATAAAATCTTTTCGATACAATGACATAAAAACTATGCTTTCTCGAATTCGATACAATATATAGAAAATATTTTAATGTATTTTTAAACATTTGTAATTTTTTTTTTACCGAATTAACTGTTGCGTATTCTCCAGATTATAATAAATGCAACGCGAGCCATTATATTATTTATTCGGTTTTGTTTGATGTTAAAATACTTTTTATATACTATATTTCGTATTTCTTTCGCTACTGTCTTTTGGCTTAATTTAAATGTAATTAATACGGTAATCTTATTGTTTTTGCGTTTTTATTTTTCTTCGCGTAACATAATTACACAGTTTACTGGGCATTTTTGTGTTTGTGTTCAGACAAATTTAACTAATAACACAAAACTATCTCTGTAATCTTATTGTTTTTGCGTTTTTATTTTTCTTCGCGTAAAAGTTAATATAGTTACACAATTTACTGGGCATTTTTGTGTTTGTGTTCAGACAAATTTAACTAATAACACAAAACTATCTATTTAAAGTTTTTTTAAATAAATATAATCGAATTTTTTCGAATAAATTTATATCAAAAATTGCCTGCAATTTATTAATTACTCTAAATATATTTCCAAAAAAGCAGCTTTTTTATTAATACTGGTGTAACAACTTTACAATCTCCAGTTAGCATTTAAGTCTGTTTTAACCAAGGAGCTTGGTTTTAACGAATTAATGGGTAGGATTCTACTTTGACTGCCTCGAGTTTTCGCGGCGCCATGTGCACATATTAAAGTCAGTGTTATTAATATAAACTCTATCGAGTACAAAAAAAAAGCGACGGCCATTAAGGCTCGCTATAACACTACTTATAATTTATAGACGCGTCGCATTATGATCTGATACAAAAACGTAAGGCAGTCAAAGTAGAATCCTACCCTCTACACGTGTTTTCTAATGTTAATGTTTACATTTATCAAAATTTTGTTTTTGAATATACAACACAAAAATATGAATTATTCTTACATAATGACCAGTACTACTCTAGTTTACATATTTACTAAAAACAGACTTACTTTTTTTTAAATCATTCATTGGCTTGTATCCGCATACTTCATTTGCATATACAGTAATAATTAACCAATAAACATCCTGTTTAAATTTTAAAGAGCATTAACGAATCGAAATCTTTTATTTTTTGAAATTTAAAAAGTGTTTTTTGGCTGTTGACCAATGAATAGCGTCAATTTGAAATATAATTAATTAACATAATTTATGCGTAGACATTTTCCGTGTTAGAATCAGTTAAAAGAAACAAGTGAATATATGTTGACACAGTAAATATTGATCATCATCTATTATTGACATATTAAAATGAAATATGTTTTTACTTTAATTAAATTAATGAAAAACACGTGAAAGATCTTAATAAATACATAAAGTCGACGTATTTACAGCATGATTTACAATTATTTTCCGTAATAGTCGCACCAAATCGATTTTTCCGCTTATTGTAACTCTAAAAAGTTATAAGTTACAAATTTTCGAATAAATTCTGACAGCATTAATTGATGAAAATTATGAAAAATAATCGACCGTATTAGAAATTTTTTAAATAATTTAACTTACCGCCATCTAGCGTGTCCGAGCGTAATTAATTTAATGACGACGATCTTTCAAAAATGACAAATTCCATTTATTTGGCCATACAGTATTTATTTAATTTGGCAAGACATTTTTTTTATTTAAGATTAAAAATTAACAAGGCGTATACAGTAATTGAAAATTTTATATTTTTGTATAACTATCCAGCAAAATTGTAAAAATGGGGTTTACATCAGCTTAAATTTGAAATGGTTAATTAATAGCTCATAAATTTTAATTAGAATTGTAAGATAAAAAAATAAAAACAATAATAATTAATTATGATATAAGATTAAATTGGTTCAGAGTATCATTTTTTTTTTAAGTAAATAAAATGGATTAAAACTAAGTCTTGGGTATTAAAAGATTAGCTTTTATTTCATTACAAATTATACAATGACATTCTGCTTTACTTATTAAAACAGACTTACATTTGTTCTTTTTTAATCATCCACTGGCTTATATTTATCCTCTTGCATATACTGTATAATTTTACTAGCCACAAGTGAAATTCATTTATAACGTCATCACCAATGTTTTCGACTATCTGCATATCCAGAGCCGGCCCTAGGGTAGTCGGCGCCCTGCTGCAAAATTCTTTTATAGCGCCCCCTATATTTTTATAAAGACTAGTGGCTAAATAATCTTGTAAGGCGCCCCATATGCTGTGCATCACTTGCATCGTGCCTTGGGACGTCTCTGTGCATGTCTGCTCTTATAAAATCTTAAGATTCTTGTATGTTGAAGTGTTATACTTCTCTTATGTCATTTTACGCCGCTCTCTAAAGTTACTAAGTAGTCCGGGCCATCCCAAAGCTTACTATGAGATAATCACACTATTAAGTCAGTTGGCTATTCCTCAATTTATTGTTGAAGAATGGGGATGACTCTTGAGACTGAATTTTCGAGAATCTCTAAAGACTGGGTCTCAGGCGTAAAACACGACGTCAGTACACTGACGTAAATGCGTGGCGCACGAAACGTCGAGCGTTGGATTTTCGAGAATCTCTAAAGACTGGGTCTCACAGGCGTAAAACACGACGTCAGTACACTGACGTAAATGCGTGGCGCACGAAACGTCGAGCGTACGATGTTCAGATCGAAAGCGTACCACGCGACATAAATAAACGACGTCGTTTAGCTATTGGCTAATTACTGTAACATCATTCGAAGTTAGCTGACTCAATATGGATAACGAAACTCAAGAACTGTTTTATTTATCGATGGCTTCACTTATAAATTTATTGAATGTCATGGTTTTGCAGTCGCAAAATTCAAAATCTAACGTAATAAAACAATCTCTCTTCTGATTGGACGAATGGCCAACGTACTCTTGGCGCAGCGCATAAAGTTAAAGAAAAATTATCTTCGGCGTAACGAGGCAGCGTCTAGCAATATACAGGAAGTGACATCATCAGCGTCGATACGCCGACGTATTTACGTCGCGTTTTACGCCTGTGAGACCCAGCCTTAATTCTTCTAAGCAGAATCCATTTGAAGAATTTGACCCTACCCGTCAATCTTCATCATACTTGATACGCTTAACCGGTCCTAAGGTGATGAACTCTAAAATGGATCCACTACTTAGCATCTAGCAAATATGAAAAGAGATGCAAAATTTTATGTTTGCGTGGAATCGTAAGAGTGATAAATCACGATTATATATTTAAAGCCAAAGAAAATCAACTAACTATTCTTCGATCGATGTGAAAATTTAAATACTGTTGTAACAGCGTTTAAGATACCAAAATTAAACGTAACGAAAGTGTTTTTTAATTACAACCAGTAGTAAAGTAATTACAATTATCGAGTTAAAACTGATCAGTTCATTTTTTGAATCAAATTTTTGTATTTTCAGTTTAGGTTAGATATGTGGAAACGTATGTTGTACTAATGGTAGTACAATACATGTGTCGTTATTCTATTTATACAGCGTGCAAATAAATAATCCCAGTTCTATCACCGTGGATTATACATACGATTAAAATCTAAGAAAATTTAACTTAAAAATATCAACTGAGAAAAATTTGCGTGTTTTGAAATCTATTTTTGTCTCAAACATTCACTTCGGGGAAGTATAAAGTAAATCTAAACTTATATCGACTGATGTCTGCGTGGAAGAGCGCTGGTCTTACATCTGGAGGACTGGATCGATCCCCATCTATTCCCCATGGTGGGTATACTGCGCTTTGGAAAGAGCGCAAAATAAATAACAAAAGTCTATATTTACATATTCTTCTTCTTCTTCTTACACTAACTTTTATTTCGATAATTATTCTTAATAATCTGTTATGTCGTCAAAAAAGATCAGTCAGGATATAAAATTTTTGATATCTAAAATTACGGAAAATGAACTTACGAGCTAAAACTTAAAAATAAGAAATCAATTTAAACTGGAACGAAAAAAATGTTTATAAGCATTTTCTTTTCGTAAGATGAATTACATATTTTGGTTAATATAAATGGAAATTTATTTATGTTCCCTCCGGCCTGTCTTTGAAAGTTTGGATGTTTCCAACATTAAACTGCAGTTTTTTTGCCTTACATCTCTCTCCCGATATTGATATGTAATCTTAATAAATTAGGGCATTCACGTACTACGGGATGGTGAAAATGTGTGGCTGAGATTGGCCAAGTTAGCGTGATTGTTACGTCACCAATTAACAATTGTCTACGTGCGAAACACGTCACCAATCGTAATAACGATTCCCAACATGTCTGGCACGGCCACCCGTTTCTATCTCCGGGACTGTCATAATAATCTGATTTCCACAAAAATCAAATTTTATCGACAGATTTTGGCGAAAAACTTTAATCGGATCGACTTTAACGCTAAATTTCACGGAAATTCGTCCAGTGGGAATGAAGTTAATATGCTGGGATAGATAACAAACAAGTATCATTTAATATTTACTTGTTTACTGTGTTGTTGTTAGTGTTAGCTAATAAATAAGGGCGACTTCCAAATCTCAACAGCAATTCATCAGTTATGTCACTTAAGATGTCAGAAATAATCAACATCAGTTTGTTTCTGGAACGACTCGCTGAATGTGGTAATAAGATGGCGGCTAACATGGTGAAGAAGACATTATATCTTCTTTAACGTCATTAGAAAACAGTAAAATTTGCATATAGTAAACAAAACGATGATGATGATTTGTTACACGCTCTAGATTTTATTTTTTTTAATAACTTTTAAATTACAGAATTTTAATTTCGTATTTTATGGATAAATTATTTCCATAAAATATGGCGGCTAACATGGCGATGAAGAAGACAATAAGGAATGCTGTATCTTCATTAGTTCTAGATTTTATTTTTTTAATAATTTTTAAATTACAGAATTTTAATTTTGTATTTTATGGATAAATTATTTCCGGAAAATATGGCGGCTAACATGGCGATGAAGAAGACAATAAGGAATGCTGTATCTTCATTAGCGTATGGGCTATTTTATAAAAATGGGTTTTAACTATTACTTATGTATCGTATAATTTTTTGATAGTATTTATATTCAAAATTTTTCCGACAGTTATTAATATAGATAGCACTAACATGTTACACTGCAAATTTAGAATTTTTATACCATTTTTTATTTTCTCAACAATAGATTTATTAACTGTAACTTTTAAAATCTTATCATCTATACCTGACGACAACATCGGAAGGCAATATTGGGTCTATGGTAGAGCCAAAGTTCATTTATATCACTACGCCGATGATATAGTCCACTAACTAATTCACAATGTTACAGTAAATTGCCATAACTTAATGACAAATTTTGGCAAATAAGCTATAAGCTTCGAATAAAATTACGATATCAACATGATTTTAACATTTAGTAAATTATCCGCGTGTCTATAATATATACGATGATCAGATGCGCCATGATGTTTTACGCATTCCAATCGATTCTAACAGTTATAAAATGGCGGAGAGTTGTAATTTTAAATCGTTCGTAGTAAATTATCCGCGTCTCTATAATATATACGATGATCAGATGCGTCATGATGTTTTACGCATTCCAATCGATTCTAACAGTTAAAAAATGGCGGAGAGTTGTAATTTTAAATCGTTTTCGTCAAACGAAGTAAATTGAATTGAATGTTTATTCGAAATTGAAAACTGTAAACCAGAGACACGATTACATAAAAATAAACATCGTTCTTATTGACGCTATTACCTTTTACAACGAAATCGACTGTTCGGTGCGCATTAATACCGTCACAAAAGTTGGTAATACGCCGCTTCCATAGACTCAATACTGCCACGAAATGGACTGTTCGATGCTCATTAATACCGTCACAAAAGTTGGTAATACGCCGCTTCCATAGACTCAATACTGCCTTCCGATGCTGTCGTCAAGTATTATATGAACTACTTCTGCCATGTTGGATAAACAGTGTCAGCAGACTCATCACTTATAGATTGCGATGACTATGTTGAGCGTCTGATGAGCTTAACACTGATTAGCTTGTTGAGTTTTGGATCGATTTGCTGAGATTTTTTACTCATCATTGATCGCCATGTTGGATAAATAGTGTCAGCACACTCATCACTTATAGATTGCGATGACTGTGTTGAGCGTCTGATGAGCTCAACACTGATTAGCTTGTTGAGTTTTGGATCGATTTGCTGAGATTTTTTACTCATCATTGATTGCGGTTTGAAACGCACCCCAATTTCCGCACCTAAAAATGATTCCAGAAAGATTTTTAACGGAATTTTACAAAAAGGCACATTAGCAAAAAATGAATCTAATATAAAAATGTTTGTCTTTTTCTTTGCTGAAGTAAAAGCGATATAATATTTAGCATTAAATTTAATATTAATATATTTTTTGGTTCTTTTAATTATTTTAACCACTAGACTTTTTAATTAGAATTTTAAATTTAGTACGTACTTCAAATTGAATAGCGTGTTCGTTTTAATTGATTAAATTAGGAATTTAAGTACTGTATATTAATTGGCTATTTATTTAATTAGAAAATCAATCAATATACCAACCGAGTAACGCAAATACAGCACTGTTTTCTTTTTTTTTAGAGAGATTAAATGATTTCTCTTGAATCTTTCTTCAAATTTATCTTGCTTAGTGGTAATATTACGGTTCAATGCGGTCTAACACATGGCATTAAATCCGTTAATTTTGATAAATTATGTTAAACAAAATCCAATTCCTTGTTTTCTAGATTATGGTGTAATCCTGTTCGATACTTTAGTATTTATGATTTTCTTCCTTCTAAATTTATTCGCTAAATCTTAGAATAAGTTCTAACTTCGGAGAATAAAGTATGATAAATATTAAACATATATTTACTGAGAAAATAACGATTAAAATGATAAAAATGAAAAATGGATGAATGTATTTTTGAAAAGTTTTGGTTCTACCATTAGTTTCTATTTGTTCATTAAATGAATAATGCCAATGATTTATGGCGTTTTAAAATTTATAAGATAAGGAGACTTTTGGACAGTTACTAACTGTAATAAAGCATCTTTTGTACGAGATGTTGACGTCTATTTTTCGGGAATATTTATTGGAATTATTTTTAGTTCGGCAAACTATTCGATACAATAATATTTTATTTCAAATATTGACAGAGATTCGTAGGTACATCCAAGTAAAAATAAATAAATCGAAAGATGTTATATCCATGCTGGCAAAAAAAAGGAACAATTTTTTTTTAGCGCTCAAAGCAACACCAAAGGCACGAACGGCTGTGGAAAGTGTTTCCGATATAAAAATCCGTCCGACGATATACTTGTACTCATTATTTTGTTTCGTTGGCTAGTGATATGACTGACATAAACCAATTTTTGATCAGATAAAACCCTTTCGTAATCTCTGACTAGAAATATAATCTTTTATCACAATTCAAAACAACAAACCTTTTTTTTTTTTTCGCTCAAAAATTCCTTCTGGCAACACGAAGAGGAAGATATCGCGTGACCACCTGGTGACCACCAACAGCCATGAGAAAATGTCCGAATTTTGAATAAACTTCGAAATCGAGCGAGTAAATTTTAAGCGCAGTATCGGTAGATTAATAATTGCATTTTAACGCCATCCCATGCATTTTAATATACATTAATCTATATTTAAAAATAGATCTATATATACATACAGTCGATGTAATTGGTTAAGTTAAAATTTAAACTGATAAAACTACGTTCTACGCATGCGTAAAAAATATGAAATCGTCTCGGTATTGGTCGGATGTCGAAATTTTTAAATTTGCCAGAATACGTTGTTAATCGAAATTTACGTATTATATACACCACTAGTATTTGTCGAATTTTAAGCGCGCCACCTGCGTATTAATAATTATGCATTTAATAATTTAAGTAAGCGAAGCCAAACTGATTGCTTTTGTATGTAAATTATAAAACGAGAGGACGATTTTCTTTTATAAATAATAAAATAAATTATATGTACTGTATATAAATAGAAAATAGGTTTTAAAATTCACAGCACCATAAGATTCTCGCAAGACTTTGATTTTACGTGAGCTTCGGGTTTACCCAATAACCAATTGAGAAAACCGGAAGGTTTTGGACTGGATGCCCTCAACTTTTGTTTATCCTTTAATCTTAGTTGGTTGACTATGCCGGCTAATAACTCGTCAACGTTATGATTAAATCCTGCTGACGTTTCGATGAACTTGCAATCGTACATGGCTGCCACCGATTTAGCATCTGTAAGAGTAAATTTTAAAGCCTAATTACGTATGTGGGCAACAGATGGCGGCGGAATTAAACCAATACTTACATAAAAAATAAATAAATTCTAAATTATAACATAAATATAAACGTTATAGTAAAATTACTGTATGTATTTTTATTTAAAATTCGAATATAAATAATATTTACTCGAGTATTTAATAATTCACGTTTAGTTACTAAAACGGCTAATAGATGACGCTAGGTGAAAATTTCGTATTGAATTTCTACTATACCTTCGGTAGGAACTTCTCTTGATCTTTCTAAGTCGCTTTTATTTCCAACTAAGATAATGGCTTTTTTCTCTGTTACTTCCCTTTCTTGCAATCCTTTTAAGATGGCGGATGCTTTATCGAAACTTCCTCTATCTGTTACAGAATAAACGACAACAAATGCGTCTGTCTTCTGAAAAACTGCGTCTTCCGTCTAAATAAATTAATATAAATTATTTTAATTTTATATTTGACTAATTACGAATTATTACGCAATTTAAATTTGAATCGAGATGCGTATTGGCTATTAAATCAAAAACTGGCCAATAGGGGATTATTATAAAGGAACGCGAATCGTAATTTCATTTTAAAATTACGATAATAAAATTTTTAAATTTAAAATTTAACCCATTAAATTTAACTTACTAATTTAAATACGTGAAGTATGTTCCAAATTTAAAACTAATAAGATTTATTAAACTTATTTTTAGCCAATCGCCAGTTGATTTCGTATTTAAATTGTACGAAGGGCGTGACCCGAATTTAAAATTAAACTAACTAATATTAAAACCGAATTATCGAGATTTTGAATTTAAAATTTAATCAATAAAATTGATGTTTTGTTTTAAATTTTAGCTAATAGCGTGGATTTTATAGGTAGAATTTTCAGTTTATTCATCTGGAGATTGAAGCGGCTTTAAAATTGAACACAAGAATTGATACCACGTGGGCGATATTAACACTTCTCTCGTCGGGTATTAAGTGTAATAAAGTGTGATAAGCCGAGACAGCAACTATTTAGTTAGTTTTATAGCGACAGTTCTGCTACAAATACTCCTGGGAGTGATTTTATGTTCCCGAAGTTTGTTGATCGTAGAAACTTTGCCAAATATACATTTTTTTTTTTTTTTAATTATTTGTTCGTTCTGCGACTAGCTCTAAAGGATTTAGTTTCATCTTCGAAATCTTGCTCGGATATGCAAGAAATATTTCGAGAATGAATAAATTTCATCAATTTCCAAAACATGTCTTGAAAATTTTAAAAATTCTAAATAAATTTTACTTACTGGAATATCGGGAGGGATCGGCGTATCTGAAAACTGGAGTTCGTATTCTTTGCCTTCTAATACTACCGCAATACTCTTTTCTATCTCCTCCTCTGTAAAAAATAATAAATTGAAAACTATTATTACATCGAAAACAGCTGCACGCTTGATAGAAAGCGGAATAAAAGAGTTGAAATATTTGATAAAGAAAAAAAAACGATTTAAATCGTATCAAAGAAAAATATAAAACTACAGTCTGCTACATTTATTTTCAATATTTCAAAGAAGAAAAATGGCAGTAGATTTTAGAAAAGGCGGTCCAATAATACAGCTATTGTTGACTGTACAGTATTATGATCGATCTAGTTTGTGAACGATTTTCCTCTATTAAGCACGAGGTGCGCTTTTTAGAAGTGTGTAGGTGGATCTAGAATGGTTTCTAGGCCAAGTTCGCGCGTTTTGGATGCATTGTGAATGATCCCCGTGTTTTATATTCAGAAGTTGGCGTGTATAACTAATTAAAAGCTGCTCTATCCGCCTCATGCATTTACATTTTGTGTGCTTTATAATATCAACTATAAATTTCTGAACGGATGAAAACAAAACAAAAAAATATTAATGGCATTTACATTAACTGTTTTCTTATACGGGTCAAGTGAAGCACAAAACTCAATATTCTAGGAAATTAGCATATAGTTTATGTGTGTATTAATTCTAACAATGCTTTACTAAATTTCTAAAATTCCTTACTACTACTTCTACGCATTGTTATATTTTACTTTTATATATTGAAACTCGCTCATTATCGTCTACTTTTAAAGTAAAATTATAATGATGATCCCTATCATCACTATATAATCTTTTTTCTTTTCTTTATATTGTAGAACATGGATTTTGATCACTAATATTAATTTTTAACATTGAATTCCTGATACAACAGCATCGGAAGTCAGTATTAAGTCTATGGGATCCAATAGTAATCTTATTACTATAGGATAACTATAATCTCTCATAGACTCAATACTGACTTCCTATGCTGTCGTCAAGTTTTTTTTTTCATTTTTAGTTAGACTGAATTTTTGTGAATCTCATGTTTAACATCTGTGTTATCGGATGCTCAGAATTATAAATTAAAAATCGTTGTCCAAAAAAAAAACGAATTAAAATGTGGTACCAACACATCTGCTACAGATAATAGAAGAAACAAATTTATCTGCAGTCAGAACTCGATTTTGGACAAAATTATTATATTATAAAGATTTATATTAACGATATATGTGATAAGAAACTTAATAATACAGAGACAAAGTATGCTAAAAGCTTGATAAACCGCGCAGTGCTACAGTATTACAAATGAGAAATTTGAACGCTATCTGCCCGCTACTAAATATATAGTTTATAAAATTAGAAATGTCCTTTACATGTCTTTATTTATGCTGGCTGACGAATTTTGACAAAAGCATCTGCTACCCAAATTACAAAATTGCATCCTAAAATGTTAACAATGATATATGCTTCACATCTGATTAACGATTACGTAACAAGCGTTTAATAAATCTTTCCACTCTTATTAAATATTAAAATTTTCTCAATGGATCATACAAATATTAATGACGAAATTATGCAATTTTCTCAAATTTAATAAAGAATAAACTTACACGGTTTTAATTATTTATTCGTTTATGACGTCATCTAATGGAGATATTAGAAGAGGTAATGAATTTTCCAAGTTAATGAAGTTTTAATGGATTTTGCCAACCAGTAATTGCAACCGTTTTAATCGTACTATTGATTTTTTTAAAGTTTTTATAATTAGTATAAAAATATAAATGAAACTTTTTAATAATTGATTTTAAATTTAAATTCATTTCCATTTTAATAATATGCGATTTACCTATTATGTTAATAGGGTAAATATAATTAAACAAATATAATATTGTTGTAATAATTTTAATATAATTTAAATTTATTACAACAATAATAGTTTCCTTCATTTTGTATAGTAATTCAAATTTCAAAAATGAAAACTGAATTATTAAGATGAAATAAAAAAAATTAAATATTATTCACAGACGACGATTTTATAAACACATTAAAAAATCAATGATTGGTTGATTTATATTTAAGTATCTGAAAAAGTATATAAGAGCAATTGATTGGTTGGTTCTGAATAACGTATATCGATGATTTCTCGCGAGATTAAATTTGATCAATGCGTAAAATCGTCTGCTTCTTTTAATAACGTAATGAAATAAAATTTTTGATAAAAAACGATAAAATTATTATGTAGCATTTGTCATTGAATTCATTTATAAATAAATAAATACGAATAAAAACTGATAATCAGAAAAGATAACTTCTTCAAAACCAAGATTAAGAAACATCTTAAAAGTAAGTTAATTTTTTAATTTTAACTTTGAGTCAAGAATCCATAAAATATCTGTTTACACTTAAATCACTTTAAATGTTACAACTAGTTGCACTATTTAGACAAATATGTATGAAAATAGCGAGAAAAAGCTAAAAATAAAACACATTTTAACCGAAATAGAAGCAGTTATACTGAAACAGGGAAGCATTGTTACCAACAGCAGAAACATTTACACGAATTTATGTCATGTGTTAAAATATACAGTTGTCAATGGAAAATTTCAAAGTGTTTACGAATTATCAATCTGTATTGCCAAACGGTACTTATATTGTTAAAGACAAATAAATAACTGAAAAGGCGCAAAAATAAATTATTGATGCAATTTCTACAACACAAAAGTAGCGTACAGTGCTATATATCTACAGTATCTTTGTATACAGTATTGCGAAACAGTTTCATAGATTACTGATATTTAATCTAATTTTAGAACTGTTTGTAAAAAACTGTTTTTGAATTTCTGGCATGTTGTGAATCTGTAATCATTTTTAATCTATTTTCCGACGGAAAATGAAGTTTTTAAAATTATTACGCTCTGTTGTTTGTTCTACTCTAATAAATTTTGAACTAATTCATAGATTTTTTCAAAATTTCAAGCTGTTTTATATTTTTAATGATATCTACCTTGATATATTAATTAAAATTATTTAATATTTTGTCAGATGTCATTTGCTAGATTGATAGAATATTCGAATAAAGGCTAAATTAATACAATTTTAATAATCGCAATTGGAATTTCCGTCACGAATACAGTCAAAAAAACTATCGAACATTCTGTTATCTATCGAAGTAAAGAATATACTATATACTGTTATTTATTCTGCAAAAAAATACAGTATACATATCACGTGCAAAATTTATAAATAATGTTATTTAAACACATTAAATCAATAATATCATACTATAGTACCTGTACAAGATTCTTTTATATACAGTATTGTATATGAAAGAATCTTGTTTAGTTTTTTCAGTTTTTAAAAATATTCTTTATACAATACTGTACAGTAAGACCCCACTTAACGCTGTTTCGATATAACGCGGTTTTTTCGAATTCTATATTTTTTATTGATTCACTTTTGAGTGATTTTTCAAACCATTATACTCACATAAATTCGAAATCGCACGAAGACAAAGTAGTAGTGTTTTTGAAGATGAAAAGTATAAGGAACTGGCAACGGATTTTCTTAAAATAAGTTTAGCCACTATTACGGAAATTTTGGATGTTTATACAAAATGATCCAAATTTTGATAGAAATTCAAAAGCGAGACGAAGTGTCACAAAAATTGCTTGCTGAATGAAAGAGGAAAAGGTAAATGACGTTAGATGACTTCATAATGAAAAAACAAAAAGTATCAAATGAAGAACCTTCCTCATCACAAACATAAATTATTAACTCGAATATTTTTGATTTTCATGAATAATTTATGAATATAAATCGATATTAGCGATAAAAAATGTCTATAATTAATATAATGCAATAGTAATAATACATGTTGCAAAATAATATAAAAAATTGATACATATGTTTTTTTATTCATTGTCCTGTTTCACCTATATTCGTTATTTACATATTAAGGTGATCTCATTTAACGCTGTTTCATTTAGCATTTGGTTTGTTTGGAACGTATCCCCCGCGTTAAACGGGGTCTTACTGTAATATATTTAAGTTGCTAATTTTATATTGTGCGAATTTATATTATTTTAATATATTTAAAGGTAAGTATGTATTTTAAAAGTGATTTCGAACAAGAAACATTCTAAAGTTTTGAAAAATAAGATACAGTAACATAAATTTAATATATTTTCACATTTTAACTATTTCGGTTATATTTAAGCTTTATATATTGAAAGCAATGAACCAATCTATCAAGTACTATATTCATAAATATTTGATGGATTATTTTCATTATAAAAATGTTATTACACACACACACACACACACACACACACACATATATATATATACAATATATGTATTAGCCTTTCTAATAATCGAAATGTTATTAGCGATATATAGTGAATCGGGCGAATATGACTTTTTTCCGATCCTAAAATTCATTAAATTTGAATATTTTCATTTCATATTTTAATCGTTTATACTGACAAGGATTTTGAATATATAAACTAACATAGCGAAAAGCATCGAAATAAAAAGCTTCATAGTTTATAATTTTTTGAAAAAGTTTACATGTAGTCATCTCACTCTAAATATTCGGGATGAAATGCCAATATTTTCTGGATGATACGCATTGCATAAAATATAATCGTAATACTTGTCAGCTATTTTAAAACGCTACATTTAAATACGAGCGTGTCCTGATATGCTTATAAAAGCATTTAAAAGTTATAAAATATTGCAATAATTTAATGAAAATTTTTACAATATTTTTTATATAGCATAAATTTAAATCTTTATTCACTAAATAAAATTTTCATTTACTGCCGGAAAATACCAAATGTTTTTTAATTCAGTATAGTTTTACATATGATATAAACAGAAAGAAAAAGTGATATTAGCAATTCTGATTTCTATATACGCAAAAATAACTGGCTAAATTTTTTATAATAGATTAAATTTATATAAAAATATAGATTAATTCAGTGGTTTCCAAACTTTCTCTGTCTGCGCCCCCTTTTTTCATAAAAAATTGGTACTCCCCTCATTTTCATAGCAGTCTAACTTTACCTAAATACTTTCTACTTACAATTTAATTCTACAAAACAATATACCATATTTTGAATAAAGTTCTTACACTTAAAAATATATATATTTATTATGGTGTAATAATTTTAGCACAATTAAACAACTCTTACAAAAAACACGAAAAATAGAATACATGTTTAATACAACATAATATTTAATGCGATGGGTGGGATTGTTTTTCGGCACCTGTTCTATCAAATCGAGATGTCATTGAAGATATCGCTACTCGCCATTCTTTTTTAATCAGTAAACGAGATCGATAAACAGTCTTTTTTTTAACAGTTACAGCAGAAAGTTTCTGGATATATGTATTTATAATCCTTTTTCCTGATTCGTTTTTTTTCGACACCAATTTGAATTTGTTTTTTGTCTGTCTCAAAAATGATATTTTTGTTAATTCTTGCGCGCCCCTTGCAAGAGATTAGCGCCCCCACTCTTAATGGGGCGCGTCCCACCGTTTGGAAAACCCTCGATTAATCGAACCAATGAGGTTTTACTCCAAGATATATTACTATAGATGCTATTAACCATTACTAAGTGCCATATTCCTTACATATTTCATATTCCTATAAAGCTTTGCACTCACAGGAATATGAAATTCCATACAAGATACTTAGACGGACACTTACATACATACGATAGGGCACTTACATAAAGAATAAATACTTAGTTCTTCTCGATAACAGCAATTACGTAAAAATGAACATATACCGTATGTCAATCATTGGCATATGTAACATATGCCTTCTGTTTTTACATCTTTCATAGTATCTTTCGTCTTCCCTCGCACCAAAGACTATCTAGAAATCTTAAAGTATATATATATATTCTTGGCATCTATTTTATGAAAATACCATAAATGCAAAAATTTAGATATGGTATTTAACCCTGAAGAAAAAGTAGCATCTCTCAAATCAGAACGAAATGAAACTTTTATTCGCGTGACTTAAAATGGCTAAACCAAAATAACAACACAAAGTATTCTTTACACTATTCATTAATATCTTACACATATACACGTTATATCAGTCTCCTCTAAGCTGAATCCAATGATCATCAATAATAATTTCTTTTTAAAATACGATTGCGATAATTTTGAAATGAAAATTCTAACACTTCTCTGCAGTTTTTCTATGGACAAGATGGTAAAAGCAATAAAATACGAGCGTACCATTTTTAATTTTTTAGTTGTTTTATGGGAAATGTTAACGAGCTTGAGTGACCATCCGTTGAAATACCTACAGAAAAATAGGCTGCTTCTTCCAATTACCATTTTAAACCCCCCCCCACTATACTATATATCTCCGTTACTGGAGTGTTCGTTATTATTATTTTTTTTTTAGCCATACTCATTATAACTGCGCATTACTAAAAATTTATTTCTATTAGTAATTACGCAGCTATCTTAAACATTTCTTTAATTAAATTAATTTTTGTTAGCTAAATGCTTTATTAGATAATAGCATATAAACACGCATTAGTAAATCATAGCAGGATGACGAACAAGTAGCTCAGAACAAACAAGCTTATACGCTATAATGTAGAGCCTATAGACTATATAAATTGAATTATTGAATACAATTATTTAAATTCAAATATTCCTATATATCGAGATGTTTTCGTTTTATGCAAAGACTTAATTATGACGTAATTATAAAAATCTCTAATTATCATATAGAAAGAGTAAGGAAAACACGTTAATTAATAAATTTTATGCTCAAAAATTATACCTAAAATATATTACACATTAGAATTATCAGAAATTTGGTATTCAGAAAATGTGTTTTGATGAAAATTTTGATTTCGAAATATTTCATAATGGTTGATATTGCGTTTTTTATGGATTAAAAACATTTATTTTTGTATTAAATTAAAAAATAAATATCTAGTTCTCGATAAAACAATTATGTAAAAATAAATATATGTAGTATATACCATTGGCGTAGGAATTTGACTGATAGGCAAATTAAATTTTAAGTAGTATAGCTAGAAAACAATGGCGACTGAGAGAATCTATATTCAAAATTACGTTTAGTGCCGACCGACTAAAATCCCTATATATATATTTTTTATTTGACAACATTATTATTATTATATTGTCAGTTTCGTTTTCCTGCAGGCCTAGAAATCCTGTATCGATCGTTGTCACATTAGTTTTGACAATAGGGAATTCAGAATAAACACGATATCCTCTCTTTCTAAAAATTCGACAGCGCAATCGATGTCACCGTCATGTACGTCACAAATCACTAAAAATGAACATTATTATCCATCAATACATTGCCGGTTATTTGGTTGTTGCCATTCGCAACCGATTCGGCTTTTATTTTTTATAAATAAGAATGAAAACTTTGCATAAAATAGCCAGCAATATCCTGTCAAAATTCTTTCTTTCTCTTCCTATAATTTCCTGTTTTTGTAAGATGAAGGTTTATCGCAGTTGGATTATTATTATTTCTTCTTTCCGAAATACAATCTAAACTCGGTAATCATCATTTACTATAATCACCTTTTTTTATATATAAAGCTGTAATCTCATTCTTTTCTTTTATCCGACTCGGTTGGTGTAGGAAGGAAAAGATAAAAACAGGACGTCTCCATTTCCAATACTGCAGTTACGTGATGGCCATGCAGTAGTCATATAGATTAATTCTTTTCGTTTTTTTTTCTCTCTCGATTTATTTTATGGCCAACCGCGCGTGGTTTCGATTTAATTAATCATCGTTAAAAATAAAAAAAAAACTCATTTTTTACATGACTAGTCACGACGTGCCATTTAGACGATCGACCGTGTACACTCATAGTCGGAAAATACGTAGTTTTCTACAATCGCGTTACGTAACTGAAGCAAATTATCATTTCTTTTAATTTTTAATCTGGCTATAAAAAATGACTTTCGCCATTTAAAAGATTTGATAAACTCCTGTTTTATACTTAAACTTACCCATATATCGCTCTCGGACGAAGCGACTCACTAAGTTTGGCATTTTTAAATATGAATCGATGACATACTGTATTCGTTTAGTAAAAAAATGTTTAAAAAATGGCAGAGTCTATTTCACCGATTTTTCCTAGTGAAACAGGAAAATATATACCGTATATCTTATATTTCCTATTATTATTTTTTCAATAAAAGAACGTTCCTAATATGAGAAATGTTTACGATCCAAAATACTGCACTCCAATGCCAAATTATATATCGTATATGGGAGTATTTATTTTATCGATTTACCTAAATGAATTTCATTATTATAATAAACACTTCGCAATTGCGATTAGTATACGTTGCGTGGCAACAATAACACGTGTAAATCGAACAAATTCATTTGGAAAATTTACCAATTATAAATAAAAAAAATGCATCATCATCTACATCAGACATCTTGTTTTAATATCAGAAACACGAGTTAATAGCAAAAGTATTCTGATCGGAAGACCTTTTAAACTCATTTACCGGATATTGATGCTGTCGAAAAGCTAATTAACATAAAAATAACGATCAATATTAATCTTACTAATATTTTTTAATTTACTTTCGAAAGAAAACGAGAATTATGAGATCAATAATTTCTGCTGTTTGTCGCTCTTCCGGTAATAAGTTTTGAATTATTTGGTAGATTTTTTTTTTTTTGACATTCTGCGTGGGTGTTCCGCAACAACAGAGGCAATTTTTAACCACTAGCTTCAACTACCGTATTTAAAATGGCGGATATTCAGACTTCCCCGATAATTTCTAAATATCTTTTAAACCGAATGTTGTTTTCAATTTTTCCGAAACTCGAACGATTGAATAATTGTCGCCGTATGCTTTTTAATTCCGTATCTTTAGCTTTTCAAAAATGGCGGAAATTTATGGAAAGTAGATGATCGGTTCGTTAGTTCTTTGCCAATTGCTGATACCCACCGTCAATAGCTAACGTGGAACAAATATCTATTTAATTTTAAAAAATAATATATTTGTAATTTGTCCATTTAAATAGTATGCATGTATACGAAATAAATGCGTGTAAAATTTATAATAAACAATTTATGAAACCTTTGCTATGATTATGAATTGATGAGGCTTTCATTGATCTAGAAACTGATAGGAGAATCTCAAAATACTTGAAGCCACAGTGTGGCTCATAGTGAAGTGAAGTTTGGCCACCCCTGGCTTATACTGTTGAGATTTATATATTTGGAGGAATATTTGGTGGTAACTTTTAATTACGATATTTGCTTATTCGATCATTATTTTCGATGTTAAATAGATTTATCTACAATTAAACTTTATTTCTGAATAAACCTGTAGAAGACAAAAAATTCTGTGCTGTTAAATTAAACTTTAAAGACAATCTTTTAATATAGTATTACGGTATAAAATCATTATTTTCGTTGACATTTGGTATCAACCTTTGTGTATTAAAAGAGCCGATTTTAAAAGGTATTTATTTTTCACGTAAAACAAGAATTTAGTGTTAATTTTTTTTTTCTCAGGAAGATTTCACAGTATTATAATTTATATTGATAAAAGTATTTTTATTTTTATTGTCATAAACGAATTTTAAGGATCGAGCGTATTACAAAATAAATAAAACTGAACTATCAATCCGAGTTCTATTAGGATATCCAATAGTCAGTCAAACGTGACTGACTATTCCACTCACTAGAACAATTTCCAGTCACTCGGGATAAAAAAAAGTCACACGATAAATTAATTCTTTTACTATCAGCAATAAATTAAAAACAGAAGCAATGTTTCGGAATAAAAAAACAGTTAATTTCCATGTTGCCAACATTACAGAAAAGCGGCTTTCCCAAATGTCAGAGAAAATCCATCTTCATCGGATTATCTTTCTTCTAATCTCACGATACTTATCATCATCCTGCCCAAACCGATCAATTATAGGATCAAACCGAAACCAAGCTTTATTTATCTTGAAATTCATTCAAATTATTTTCCGGGGTAAATGTTTTTATGTAGTTAAAATGCCACCTGTTTCCATCTACCACCAGATGGTTTTTCAGTAATAACAGTTATTACATAAAAAAATATACCAAAACAACTAAATGATAGCGATTTAGCGGATTTTTCGCAGCATATCTTAAGAATTTTTAATTAAAGAAACAAATATCGATAGGACGAAAGATCCTTCGGGCGTTGGCATTCTGTAACATCATCTTACGTTTCAATAAAGAAATTCTTTCTCGGGGATACGCCCTGGCATGAGTGATTAGGTAGAAGACAAGAATTACCGAGATGCTGGTAAAATTATTAAAAAAAATATCCCTCCACCTTTTATACCACCACATTTATAGTTGGCTGTTTTTCGATTATAAAAATATCACTTTAAATACAGTTATAGACATAATTTGGACGTTTCCTTTCAGTTTAGATTTTTACGAAAATTTAAGAATTAATACACCAAATTGAGCAAAACAGCATTTTCACTCGGATCAATATATTATGAATGCGAATAGTAATGCCACCGAAATTTTTAAATATTTTCGGATATTCGCAACAAAATCTAGAAAACGTTACACTGTATTCGAATATCACCACCCGTAGATTTACAGTTCGAGCCAATTTTCCGCATCTCTCTTCGCAGATATCCCCAAAATTTGGTTTGGATTCAATTTCCCCGAGCGGCTTTAGAAAAATTCCCTTTCTGGACGCCATATAATTTTATTTAGTTAAGAGATTTTAGGTATGCGGACTTACCTTGCGATCCATCGTAAGCGTTAGCTGTGTCTGAAGACATAAATTGGGAAACCAGAGCAGTCTTTCCGACTCCGACACCGCCGAGCATCAACACTCGGCGGATCAGGGTAGTGGTGTGATCTTTAGAATCGAAATAATTACGACAGGATCCATTGGAAGCTAAATTAGTATTACTCTTGGATTTACGTTTGAACGTGTCACCAGTATTAACTATATTACCTTTGGAAGTAAGTTTGAAAGTTCTTACTAGGTAGCGATCGGGACTAGGCACTCTCTCGTCCGATTTTAGCTTAGACACGAGAGACGAAAAGGTCAATCCTCTGGGTCTAAATACGTGGTGTGTGGTGAAAGGCGAGAAAGTGGAATGACGATCGCTAGCAGACGAACCTTCCTCGTCCGACATGTTTAGATCGTTGCCAGCGTGCTTTACTACATCAAACGGTCACCGGGCCTGACCTATTTTAGTAGGGGAGGGTGAAGCGCTAGTCCTACACCTGTTTTGCCCGCATCAAACGGGAAATTCGGTAGATTGTACCTATTTTTCCCATCATTTTTCAGACCGAGGGAAATAATACCGTTAGTTCGCCTATTCCAATATCTTTTTTTATATTTTTGGTAAAATTCTCATATCACACAATTAAAAATTTCCAAATAAAAATTTATTTTTGTCAATTAAATTTCATTTAAAATTTCAGATGTGGGAAAATTTACACCAACTTGACGCGAATTTTTCTCCGTTCTGTTTAGCGGAATAAAAGGAAATGTAAATCAATTTTTAATGCGAGTTTATATACAAATTATGATTTAAATTTAACAAAACAGTCTTAATTATTTAATGTACCATTTCTTATCAATTATCGTCGATAAAATTAAATTTTCGATAACTTTTTGTACAGAAAAACTTTTTTTTCTGTTAGCTGTTTTTTTTTTAAATTAAAAATTCGCGAATTATTTTCGAATTGATCCGATTAAATATTTTTTAATATCTTCAAATTCATCGATATATTTTCGCCATAAGTATTAAAAATTCAGTAGATGTCAGGCATTTCTTTGATAAGGGAAATTTACGGATATTTACCCAACTGAATAAGTCGTATGCTAATTGAATATCTAAATTATTGTATTTGTCGATGTTAAAAAGCCGTTTAAAATATATTAAACTTTATCTAATCTATTAAATACTGTATATATATAAAAAAAAGAATTTTTTGAATTTATCATCTAAGATAGAGAAATCATTTCAGAATTTTTTTTATCATAACAACTTTAAAATTGCTTTATGTATTTTTCCTCCGGAGTATATTAACTTCAATACTTCCGAGAAAGTTGATCTTTTTATGGTGACATTTTTTAATCTAAAAAAAGTACAAAAGAAATAAATCTGAATAAATTTTTCCCCACTCGCTTAAAGAAAAATATGTCGTAATCATTTACAGTATTTGGAAAAATCGAATAAATTTCTTAAATTGTGAATTTAGGCAGTTTTTAATTTACATATGTTTATGAAATATTTTATCATCAATTCTTCATATTTCATAATTATAATAAATTTTAACTCATAGTTTTTTCTTAATTTTATAATTTGCTGTATAATTCGATGCTCTATGAGGAAATATTTTGTAATTTCACAATCGATGAGATACAAATTCAACACTATAACTGAATAAAAAGCTTTAATTTTGTTATGAGAATTTTTATAAATGCTTAATTTCAGTAATTTACCTGCAAAATGATTTTAATTAATGATTAGAGATGATTATTACTTTTTCTGTTTAAACAGTAGGTGAAAAACTTTAGATAGAGAAATTTCTGAATATCGTAATACGAAAAATTTTCGCTCTAATTAAAATTCATCGATAGAGAAATTTTAAATTAAAATTCATAAGGAAATATCTGACAGGATTAAAAAAAAAAACCTAAAATATTTTTATTCGACTTAATGAAATTCGCTGCAGGTGGTAGATCCGATAATTACCCACTTGTGATGATCATTAGAGAATTCCATTTGTATATTGATAATGGATTTTGTGATCGCTTCTATCCAGATGATTTCTCAAGGTAGTCATTAATTTGCCATAAATTCTGTCATTTCGTTTCTTCCTACTACGATCGATTGACGCCTGTCTCATACACGAATTAAAATAAAATATTCGTATTGTAGTACAGGGGGATAAATATTACAAACTTTAAATCCACTCTCTTCTCTGTCTCATACACGAATTAAAATAGAAATATTCGTATTGTAGTACAGGGGGATAAATATTACAAACTTTAAATCCACTCTCTTTCTTCTTATACACTTAATTAGCAAATGTGGCATTAAACCAAGTTTATTCTGGATATTTTCCAAATGGATGATTTTCTTAAAAAAAAAAATAATAATCTTTAATCCATTAAAAAGCCATTTATTATTTTTTCCTATGTATTTTTTGTGAAAATTCAAATTTAATATTTCGTCATTATTATTTCAACTTTAACTTACTGAATTTTCAATTGTAACATTTCACCATCAAAATTTTGCACCAAATAGACACAAACAAAAAATTTGTTGGAACTATTTCTTGTATGTCCAATCGAAATATGAAATAAATTAAAATTTTTTAAAACAAGGAAAAAATCGATGTTTAATTATTTAATAGTTTAACTCTATCAAAAGTGTTGAATATCAATACTGATATACTGCACTTAGGTTGTAAACAATTTTTGATATGCTGCCATGTCTTTGAAACTTATATAAATAGAAAAAAGTTAACAAAAACAAACGAATGTAGCACTATTTAGCAGAGCAAACAAGAATTAAATTCTGCTAAATAGTGCTACATTCGTTTGTTTTTGTTATCTTCCAGTATAGCAGAAGTTATGAACACTTTTCAGAAAATAGTTCTTGAATAATAATAGTTCATTAAATCTTTTATTATAATAATGACTTAGTAATTTTAACCTATATATATATATAAAATATTTAAGGACTGTGTATATGAATATATCTGTCTGCCTGAGATAATTTGAGTGTAGCTATTTCTGACTTATATAAGGATTACATTTTTCGGAAATTTATGCGAGTCAAATTTTGTTTGTCAGGAAAATAATTTTCTTAACAAAATCCTATGAGTTTTTAATTTAGAATTTATGTGATTACAATGATTGCTCATATACAATTTTATGGCATGCTATGGTTCCTTGCCTTAAACGAAGGCAATGCCACATGGAATGATATTGTACCAATAATACGATACTTAAGATAAACAATATACAAAAGAACGAAAAAATACGATACTTAAGAAAACAATATACAAAAACATAAATAAAATCAAATAGTATGATGTTTCAATAATGTAAACTTCAAAAAATAATTTTCTTAACAAAATCCTAGGAGTTTTTAATTTAGAATTTATGTGATTACAATGATTGCTTATATACAACTTTATGGCATGCTACGGTTCCTTGCCTTAAAGGAAGGCAATGCCATATGGAATGATATTGTACCAATAATATGATACTTAAGATAAATAAACAATATACAAAAACATAAATAAAATCAAATAGTATGATGTTTCAATAATGTAAACTAACATTATCAAATTTGTAATTTACAAATACAGTAGATGTTTATGCTTTATATCTGAAAAAAATTTAAAAGTTATGGAAAATATTTATGTAAAGTCAAATTTACATAAGTAGAGTATAATATATGTCAGGAGAGAATAAGTGATAAAGTTGGGGTTATATTCCTGGATATCTCAATGTTAACTGATATCAAACACTTCACTAACCTAGAATATAAATTTTCCAGGGGGTGGTTCCATATTCTATATCAGGTTCTCTGAATGAAAAGCCAAAGCGTTTTCATCCAGTAATATAGTTAAATTAATAAATTGTTCATAGACAATATTATATACTTCAGTTAGTTCTTATGTAAAATATGGTTACCTTGTTTTCTATAATTATAGATTTTTACTTTGTTTCACTCTATTATGAAAGGAAATGTAAAAAAGGCTTTATTTCATTTCACTGTCTTAAAAATTTTAATTTTAATTAATTAATTAATAAATTAATTTAGTTTTTGCTTGTAACATAATAGCAAAATGAGCAATATTAAACAAGAATTCACTGTACTGAAAAATATTCCTTATTTGAAAGAATTAAAGCAACACAAAATTTTCATTCTAATTCTATGAATTAAATTCTGTTTTTACAACAGGAATATTATTTTAAGGCACAAAGTTAAAAAAAATGTGTATATAATTTGTAAAAAAAATTGATGTATCAAATAATCCAGAATGAAAACAAAATGCTGCACATACCAAGACTTGATGATAGACAAATTACAGACTAATAACTTTGTAATAGAAATGTAGAAAACATTTATTTCCAGTCTTATAGGATAGGTTTGAGTATTTGGTTACAAAATCAAACTGACAAATGACAATTCAGGATTTAGAGAGCATTCCATCATCACAAGGCTGAAGACTTGTGGGATTCCATTACGTATTTGGCTTCAGATTCTTCAGGATGTGACCTACTAATGATGATGAGAAAGAAGGGAGAGAAAAAACATTAATTTCAATCATAAAAGACCTAAAAAGAAAGATATAGCAGATAAGAATTCTTCAATGACAATTATTTTAATTAAGAAATTAATTAATTGAGAAAGTTTTGTTGCCTTGACCTAGTTTATCCATATGTAAATAAAATAAAAACAGCAGTGACAAAATATTAGATCTTTGTTTCCTGAATAAGTTTTCAAGTTCTTTTATTTATCATTGGATTTATATTTATGGAGTACTTTTATTTATTGATATACAAATAACGTACTATATACAAAGTATTATTTATTTCCTTAATAAATAATACTTATAAATTTAATAAACATCATGGCTTCAATGTTAATAAAAAATAAAGATTAAATCAATAAATATAATCAATATCTAATTACTTAATAATTATATTGTTTAATCTTTAAAATACAAAAATATAATAATTTAACAGATAATGTGTTATAATTTAAATATTTATTAACAGAAATTTTCTATAAAAAACTAGAAGGAAAATACTGTATTTATTTTTGCTTTAAAAACTTTCCAAATGCAATAGAAATATTCTCATTCTGACTTATTTTATAATTTTTTCTAATAAACACATAAAACAGCTGTACAGGAAAGTTTCATTTTTAACAGTAACATTTTGGACCTCCATAATGCCGTCATCAGCTATAAGTTTTTGATATAGACGACGATGGCCTAACAAAAATTTTATGTGCTGTCTACCTTTCTATATTGATAGTTAGGTATACAAGCACAAATGTAGGAAGAGGAAGTACAGTGGATTCCGCTTAATTGGGACAGCCGCGTAATTGAGACAAATCTCAAAGAACGAAAACCAAACTAATACACTAATACAAAATTTAAATGCTTAATTGGGACAACTTTTCGCTTAATTGGGATAGTAGCAGAAAAGGAATTTTCAATTATTGATATATTTTAAGGATTTTTCAAAAGTATGGTTACACATACATACACTAATCTTTGCCAAGATGTCAATTTCAAATAGTAAGGCCTAATAATTAGATATATATGGAGATGAAGTTTCAACATCTGTTAAATAATTGCTGAAGTTACATATACTTTAACCTCAGTTAATAAGAATAAATTATACCTGAAAGATGTTTATAAATTAAATTTTCATAAATTTGAAACTAAAGTACCATTGACTTAAATGAAAAAATTGTAATGCATTCCTGAATCCAAAAAACATACTATGTTACTTATTAAATAAAATACTTATTTTTCACAGAAATATCTTTAGTTATATAAGCAATGGCAAAATTACTTCAACAGTTACAGTTAATTTTCATAATACTTCCTAAAACAGTAGTTTTCTTAACCTGTTGAGGTCTGCGATTGTTTACAAATTAAACCTAATTAATTAGCAAAAAATTAAAATTCACTTAATTTTTATCAAAATTTTTAAAAATTTTCATAATTTATGATTTTTATTGTGATTCTAACGATGTAAAAATTTTTCCAAATTTCTTTCACAACACTTTTTGTTCATTATATGAGATTGGAGAAAACACAATTTTTATATATGAAATCTTAGCCATTCAATGAAATTTTTAGTATTTTCTGATAGCGGCACGTATTATGAATAAAATGAGATATGAATGAAGAAAATCAGATAATATTTTTAAAAATTATTGATAAAAAATGAAGTATTATGCAAATTTTTATTGATTTAGTTAGTTAACTTATTATTCTTAAAGTGATAAAAATTAATAATAATAACTTTTAGCATTTATCGCAGTTGAGGTTACTGCTTCTTTCTTAAACAAGATCCTCATCAATTGCTAATATTTTTGGTATCTCTATCATCTTCAGGCTAAGCTATTCTAAAGAATGTTAATTTGAACTCTATAATGGTTCTGGTACAGATTCATATCAAAAAATAAACAAACGAACATTACGGAACATCGTTGATAAGTAATCGTTCCCTAGGTAACCGATGACATGCGTAAAGATAAAATTAAGTTTGAAAAGATGTAATAACTGTAAACTGTGAATATGATAGAGATACTGAAAATGTTAGCAATTGACGAGGATCTTGTTTAAGAAAGAAGCAGTAACCTCAACCGCGGTAAGTGCTAGAAGTTATTATTATTATATTGGGGTATGTTTTATTATTCTCTCAAAAAAGTAATAAATAAATGTGAAAAAATATTAAAAAGCAATATTATATTACAAACTGTGAAAGCCTCGCGGGCCGCACAAAATGGCTTGACGGGCCCTAAGTATAATTAATCATACATATCATCGCTATATATTATTATTTGACTCATTTATTTACTAAAAACGTTTTCGATATTAATATTATATTATCCTCAGTTAAACATTTCCAAAATAGAACAAGTTCAAATGTTCTAGAACAACAATTCGTTGTTATTTTAAAAAATTAACATAGCTGAAGCGCAATTATTGGGTATACAAACTTATTTAAACATGACCCCATAATATCTAAAATTATAAATAATACGTTATATTACATATAACAATTATAAATAACGTTATAACATGATCCCATAACATTTAGATGTTATGGAATCATGTTTAAATAAGTTTGTATACTCAACTAATTTTAATTAAGTTTGTATACTCAATAATTGCACTTCAGCTATGTAAATTTTTTAATTTAACGACGAATTGTTGTTCTAGAACATTTGAACTTGTTCTACTTTGGGAATGTTTAACTGAGGATGATATAATATTAATATCAAAAACGTTTTTAGTAAATAAATGAGTGTTTATTTTAAGCTGCTATGTGGTGCTTTAATGGTATTGAACTTTATTTATTAGAATATTAAGCAGTCTTTGAATGTAGTAGTATAGTATTCTAAACATTAGCCTTATGTCAGCAGAGGTTTTATTTTTTCATCATCAGAGAGAAATATGGTTTTCTTAGAAAGATTATTCAACTTGTTGTCATCTTTCAATTGTGTTTTTGTCATTTCATTGTTAATCTAAACTTCTTCAAAAATTGATCTAATTATTATATATGCAGAATATTTTTTATCCTTAGTTCTTATAGTGTATGCTCAATTGGATGATCACAAGAATCTGCTGAATAGTATTAACTATACATGGAAGGTCATAAAGATTGCTAATTTAATAAAAGCAAGAAAATAAGGTCTCTTGCCTATTATTTATATTCTTTTAATTATTATCAGGTCTATAATTATAGAAAAGCCAAAAATTGGATCATTTAATTGACTTTAAATTAAATGATCCAATTTTGATCATGTATACTTCGACAAATTTGGAATTATAACAAATTGGTAATGTGCACTATTTCTTTTTATATCCATTTAAATAAAACATAAATCTCGATAATCTTATGACTTTGTGTTGCATTATAATTGTATGGATAACCTAGTATTAAAGATTTACCCATGATTTTGGTACCCCATAAACCATTCAATTTACGATAAACTAGCAGTTTGTATTACCTTTATGAATGTGCGAATTACGGAAATCTTTATAATGATCAAAAAATAATAAAATTACTATAAATTTTTTCTTAAAACTCACGTTAAACCAGCCCTTCTCCAATAAGTCATATCTAACTTTTACTCAAACAACCTTGTGATAGAAGCAGATAGGAGAGACTTCAAACGATAATACACAAACTAGCCTACTTATCGCCAAAACCACTATTTTTTTTTTTTATGCTAAATACCACAATCCTAGTTAATCTGCCTGCTTATATATGATGGCAATTAAAATAAAAAAAATTGCTTTGATATTGTTATATTAATATAGGTTCTGTGAGAAGCAATTTTATTTGATTATACTTTTCCACTCATTTCGATTACTAAAGGTACAATCACCTACAGGTTTTCAGAGTGTCGAGCATATTTAGAAGCAAGAAACCAACTTGATGCGGAACTAAAACTGAATATCTCATTAATCAGCATTCTAATGCCACTTTATTGGCCATCGCAGTCCCTCTCATACTGCTGCTCTGGAAAAATATATTAAAAATATAAGACGATTTGTCTAGCAGACTAATCAGATCGGAGGAAAAGATGAATCCTTTAAAAGGAAAAAAGAGGATTTTAAAGAGATTGTTATCTGACAGTTCATTAAATAAAGGTAAAGTGACCAGACGTCTCCGATTATGTGGGACTGTCCCAGATTTGAGTTGTTTGTCTCTCAATGAACACTGTCCCGGAAAGTATTCCTGTTGAGCCTGCAATCTTTTTAACGCATTTTCGCAATGACAAAAAGTTGCTACTAGTTTCCTCTAATTCATACTAAATGACAGTATTGTGATTAACTGGCAACAAATATTTTTACTTGGTATGCCTATGTGACAAGTATTGAAGGTGATAAAAATAACTATTATGGTGGTTGCTACAGAAATAGCCGATTTAAAATTCAAATGAAAAGAAAGAATGGATATGCAGTATCTACGATCACTGTACGCAATAAGTTAAGAAATTTATTTAGAAAAGAATTGTTGAGCCAAAACAGTCCTTCAAATCCAATATAAACAGTTTTTATGAAAAATGTATCAAATATTTAGAACTAAACTGATCACAATTTGAACACACTGATTATTTTAAGAGGACTCAGGTTAATAAATCCTTATAACAAGATCGCAAAGTTCGCAATGCAATAAATCAAAATTAATGATCTGATATTTTATGCATTTGAGTTTTAGATATTTCTGAAAGATAATTAATTTAAATGAAAAATAATATTTTCGTTAAATAAATTTTATTTGAACATATTTGGTTGATATGATGATAGTTATAAAGACATCAAAGCATGACAGAATTCATTATAACATATTACGATTTAATAAGAAGAATATAATTTTTATTATACAATATCTCACTTGACTCACTGATCTATAATCGCATTAAGATTCGAATGGCTGCGTGGTAAAGCTGTGGCTTACCACACTGAAGGATCGTGGTTCAAATCCGGGTCCCACACTTCCAGTTTTTCAGGAGGAGTCCGGGTCCGGCCAGTTGATCCCATTATCGATGTTGGTCAGCCTTTGATGTAGTCTATTAGTGGTTGTCGTCAAATGCAGTATATCCCTCATGCGATATGGCGGCTTAACCAACCCTTGGGGTTCATCCATAAACTATGTCATGCTATTTTGAACACTTTTTTACCCCCTCCCTCCCCTTCATCATATTTCATCACACTACGCTTTATCCCCTGATCGTGGCATAACAAATTGGAAGACACCCTATCCTTCTATTTAAAATTTTTTCTCTGATTTTACGTAAAAAAATAGAAAATAGGAATAATTTTTATTACAGAAACTAGAGTACTTTTGACTTTACAAAGCAATTTTCAGCAGGAGCATAAATTAGAATAGTTAATTAAAATAATAGAACATTATTCAAATTCAAAGTTCAGGATGGTCATAGCCATAGTAATAGGTAAGCATAATTATATATAAACAAGTAAAATAAATAGAAAAAATATAAATTAAAAAAATAAATACAATAAAAAAATTAAAGTAAATTAGATTACATATATGTATTCATATTGTATATGAATACTTATATTATAATCCCCATGCTAATTTTCTAAAACTGGTTCAGGAACAGTTTTGTAGGGTCCAGACTGATGGCATTGGGACAATTCCAGCATGCTATCATTAATCATATGAGTATGTTAGCTCTCTTGATTATCTCTAGAACCTCTGCTAGCTTAACTGTAGAATGGGACAATTCTATACACTGCTAGTTCATCTCTACCATTTCTTTGCCATCCTTTTCAATGCCAGGGAAATTCTATACTGGATGTTTTCACACTGCTGTAGTATTTTTGCTGGAAATACTTACTCAGTGAACTATAATTCACCTTGTGATGATTTTCATTTAATTTTTGTAAAAAAACACTTTTAATTATATTTATAGCTGTTTTATTACAAAAGTTAAATAAAAACAGCACAAAATAAACAAAAATTTACTTTTATTATATAATTTAAAAGTCATCATTATATTCAATAAGCAGCTTAAGTCTAATTTGAAAATAGAAATCATCACTATAATAATCTATAAAAAACACAAGCCTTTAAAAGCAAGCATAAAATTGCAAAAACAGATTAATTTAAAATGTTTTCGGTCAGTTTATAAAATTAATCTGTTTTTGTAATTTTATGCCTGCTTTAAAGGCTTGTGTTTCTTATAGAGTATATAGACTGTAGCAGGTATAACATAAACAGAAGATTTATTATCACTATAATAAATCTTCTGTTTTACATAAGTCCACAAATTATACTTAATAGCACTAAACAGCAGCAATATTTTATTAAAAATAAAATGTTTTAACCTTTACAAAGCATAGAAAATGTTTTATTTTTTAATAAAATATTTCTATTCTAGTGCTGTTAAGTGTAATTTGTAGACTTTACATAAATGTATTCAAATTCAGTTTATTTATTAATAGTTTACCAAACTTTTGTGTTATCTAAGTTTTTGATTATCTGGGATTCCTTCAGTCCATATTATCACTGATAATCAGGACTCTTCTGTATACTATTAACTGCATAATTTTTAGTCATATAATGTAAGCTTCAATATGATCAATCTTCAAAAGAATTATGAAAATGGCAGAAAAAATAAAACTCTTATTATGAACAGCTTGTGGACATCTACCATTGAAATTAAAAAAAAGTGATGCTGATGAGCATATTTTGAAAATTGTTTCAAACTATGGAAATAGAGATCCATTAGATATTTTATGACAATTATCAAATAATTCAATAAATATCTTCTGCAATATTTTTTATATATATTAGCATCTTTTTATTCTATATAAATATATGTTTTAATTACTTATTTTTCAGTATCTATAAAATTATCTATAAATAATAAATATTAAAAACAACTATTTAAAGAAATCTTATTTACTAATTTAATGATAAGTAAACATACATTTTCTGGTGTAGAACTAGCAGATAAAGAACTGGCCTGCACAGTCAATGTAGAATTGTTCTGGTGTACAAATGGCAGAGATGAATCAATGGCATAGAAAGATATTAGATCTCTATTTGAATGCTCTTTACTTCCTCCGCATTAGCTCATTATATGACTAGTGATGCCTTATAGAATCTTCTTGCTAAGGCTGTAGTTAGTTTACCATTCTTTATATCTTTCTTATGTTCTCTGAGACTGCTTCCCAGATATCTTCTCATGCTACCTATATAAACTTCCATTGCATTTATATTCTGGGCAAGTATAACATTCATACCTGAATGGGAATCTAGTGGAAGGTATATCTTTATCATTTCTAAACACAGGTAGTATTCAGTCTTCTGTAGGGAAGTACAAATACAGCATTCTTCTTTATAGATCATCTTATAAAATTTAAGGAAGAATTGTATATCAACAATTTTGTTATATCTCAACAGAGACAGATAAGCAGTTAGTTTGTACTCCGACTGTTATATAGATCATTATTAACAGCTTTTATAAAAGCACTAATACGTACAGTACACGGATTCAAGCATGGCTGACAATGGTTTTATACTTGTTTTATTGAGGTTCTGGAGAGTTACAATGAATAGAAATCTTTCTTAGAAGAACTCTGATTGTTACCTGCTTATAATTCATCAGAATGCTGGAATAAGCTGGGATAAAGATAAAGAATGTGCCTATTAGGCGGAACAATAACAATGGCCAGAGTTATGCTGAATTAGTTCTCATATACAGTATATAGAAAATATAGTAAAGACAAAAGTACTCCAGTTTCTGTAATTTACAATATTTAAATCAAAATTAAATACTTCCTCTGCCTACATTTGTACTTATATATCTTACTATTGATGATGGCTTTATGGAAGTCTGAAAATGTTATAGTTAAAAATAAAGCTTACTTGTACAGAATTGTTTTTGTGTTTAACTATAATACTAGGAATGAGGATAGTGAATTAACAGAAATCATTTATTTAATTCCATGTCATCTATTATGTTTTGCATTTATCAAGCCCAAACTCCATGCAAATGTTTCTATTAGATGATATATTTCTTGAGGGATGATTAGATTTTTGATGTCATCTATGTACATGAGAAATGTGAAAGGTAAAAATGGATGGTATGGTTATATTTTGTACAAAAATGAAAAAAGTATATTGCTCAATATGTTGGAGAGAAAGTTTAGGGTAGAGCAAAACTATAAAAAAATTCAGAATATCTCCTTGAAATATACCTCATCTTATTAATATAACTGATATAGAAATACTATAAATTATTAAGACCTAGTTTTAATGCTGCTTTTCATATAATTATCAGATATTATAAGAAAGCTATTAACCAATCATGTGTATAAATAGTTGAATGTTATATTATTATTATTAATATATGTAATTTAATATAAATGTTTCTATGTCATTTGAAGTTTTCTATACTGTCATAAAAAGTCATTTCTTGCATTCTTGAGAATTTCTTTAATATATGAGAGAACAAAAATAGATGCCATTTTCTTGTGTGTATATTAAAATTCTCACTTCTTATATTGATAACAGAATTTATATTTTGTCAGGAATATAAGAAGTGAGAATTTTGTAAAGAGTAGATAAGTATATGATTGATCTGTGTAAAATTTTTTTATAAATGTGTTAATATGGATATGAAACAATGATATTGTTACAGATTTAATAAACACTGTAAAATATTAAGCATGCAGCTGTTAAGTGTACATGCCGGTAATTTTGATTATTAATCCTAATGTTTTCAAGTATGAATTCTGTATATTATTTGAGCAAATTCTTGTGATATTATATCTGTATATGCTATTCATGATAATTATATTCTATATTCATATACATTAATTCATGATGCATTTATTTTCTGTTACTTCCTGAGAACAGAGAAGTTATCAATGATGCTCAAATGATTATTTTTTGGAATATAATTTACTGATACATTGATTACTATTTAAATTTCTATAGAATGTTTTAGTGTTTATAAAAAAAAGCATTTTGTTTCTTCATGCACAATAATTATATTATCATAAACATCTCAAATAAATACCAACTTTTTTAATTTAGAGCATCGATGAATATCAGAGGCATGTTATGTTACATATGTTTGGTATGTTTTTATAGCTATAAAAAGCTTATTTCAACAACTTTTTTCTGTTACTAAGCTTGTACTGAATTAAAATCAACTCAGATCTTGTTATATTTTTTATCAATATGTCTTAAAGACGATACTGCTATGTAATTTTTGTATTTGAATATGGATATTTTTATTTACTGTTTTTGTTTTAGATCCATTACAGAGAACTGCTGTTAGCGCTCAAAATAACATCCATATGGTTGAATGTGTTGTGTTCTTTATAATATTTAGGTTGTGTGTTTTTAAAATATTTCTAATAAATTTCTGATAGTATTTTGGAATAAAGTGTATTTGAATAAGAACTGAACTGTAAAATTGTGTTAATAGTATGTTGAATTCATATTTGTTTATTTACATATTAGTTTGCATATTCTATTTTCAAATCCATCAGATATAATGAATATTTGCACGAACATCATTACTTGTTTATGGGACAAGATTTGTAAACCTAAACCTAAGAAAATTGAACAACAAGAAGAACAGAATAATAGACCATCTTATTCTCTTGACATGAATAGTATAACCTTAAGATATAAAAGAAAATTAGAGAGAACTACTGGCATTAAAATTACATTTAATAGAAGAAACACCCTATTTAATACAATTAGAAATGATAAAGATAAAATCAACCCCCTATATGTTCCCGGTGTCTATCAAATCCCAGCAGTTGACAAGAATTTTAACCAGCAAGTTACATACATAGGATTTACAGAAAGATCACTCAATAAGAGAATTGTTGAGCACAAAAGAGATATAGAAAACAATACACTTTGTACAGCATTAGCACAGAAAGCTCACACCTGCAACCTTGAAGTCAATTGAAACAGTGCTAAAATTCTTAGAAAAGAACTAGATCCTAGAAGAGAAAGAGTGGCAGAAACCTTGGTAATCTTTGAAAAGAGAAAAACTGAAACTAAACCAGTCAATAAATTGGACCCATCGAATATTAATAACGCATTGAAATGGTGCATGAAAAGGAGCTAACACTCCCAAATTGGTCTACTTAATATAAAGACTGTTTGTGATTTAAGTTTATTTGCTACAATCCTTTATCTATATATTGTTATTTTGTTTTTTGTGTTATTTTAGTTTTTAGCCTGTTTATTTTATTATATGTTATGTTTAGTTAGTGCAGAATTTACTTAAAAATATTTATTTAAATTCTGTTACTATAGTAACCTTGCTGTTTAAAATATTCGAAAGAAGATTGTAAGCGTTATGTAGAACAATCTTTGTTCTTCTAATATACATTGTAGCTGGAGGATTTGTGTATTAAATCAAAAGCACTTTTAAGTTTACTGTTTTTATTGTGGTTATACAGTTATGAAAATATTTCCTGTCATAGTGATGATAGTTGTTGTCGTTAAGATATTATGAGTATCAGCTATTTCCTGATTAGGCCTTAATGTTTGTATTTTTTTAATTGCTGTTGCAATTAATCTGATAATTTTGTTTTATTTAAGAAAAATATAGAAAATAAATCTCATATTACAATTCTGTAATTTAGTTAACTATTCTCTGTTTTATAACATATTTATTCATTTCTTCAATACATAGTATATGTTGGAAACTTTTTCTAGTCTTGATGATTAAAATAAACTAATGAAACTCTAATGGTAAATGACCGAATTACAATTTACTTGGTTCAGTGATCAACAATAGATATTATAACAGTGGTTTCATATTGTTATTTTGTTTTTTGTGTTATTTTAGTTTTTAGCCTGTTTATTTTATTATATGTTATGTTTAGTTAGTGCAGAATTTACTTAAAAATATTTATTTAAATTCTGTTACTATAGTAACCTTGCTGTTTAAAATATTCGAAAGAAGATTGTAAGCGTTATGTAGAACAATCTTTGTTCTTCTAATATACATTGTAGCTGGAGGATTTGTGTATTAAATCAAAAGCACTTTTAAGTTTACTGTTTTTATTGTGGTTATACAGTTATGAAAATATTTCCTGTCATAGTGATGATAGTTGTTGTCGTTAAGATATTATGAGTATCAGCTATTTCCTGATTAGGCCTTAATGTTTGTATTTTTTTAATTGCTGTTGCAATTAATCTGATAATTTTGTTTTATTTAAGAAAAATATAGAAAATAAATCTCATATTACAATTCTGTAATTTAGTTAACTATTCTCTGTTTTATAACATATTTATTCATTTCTTCAATACATAGTATATGTTGGAAACTTTTTCTAGTCTTGATGATTAAAATAAACTAATGAAACTCTAATGGTGACCGAATTACAATTTACTTGGTTCAGTGATCAACAATAGATATTATAACAGTGGTTTCAAACCTAAATTGCTTTGTGGGCCAAATGTGCAATTCAAAAGGAAATGAAGGATTGAATATTTTTTAATAAAATTACAATGAAAGCAAAATATTTATTTAAAATTATTTTCATTTTTTCTTACAAAGATATCAAATAACATTTTTGTAATTTCATAATTTTATACAGTTTTTTTATTAACATTAAATTGTAATAATTTTCCAACTGTAACATGTATTTAAACAATAAAATTATGAAATTACAAAACAGTTTTTTTATTAACATTAAATTGTAATAATTTTCCAACTGTAACATGTATTTAAACAAATAGCTAAAACATCTTTGCAGGCTGTACAAAATTGCTTTGTGGGTCACCAGTTTGAGACCACTGTATTATAACAAACTTTTCATATAGAGTCTTCTGCATAAATCATTCATATAAGATAATTTATTCTGCACTATACTTGATGCAGCATAAACTATTTCTCTACAGTATTTTCATAATGGTTAATAATGTGACAGATTGCCCATTTCATATTTAATTAGTTTCATTGATTTTATTCCATTGTCTATTGAATCCAGTTGCAATATTATAAGGCTGCAAAATAAACTTACAAGGAGAGTGCCAATCATAGTTCCCTCCAGTTTTACCAATTTTTATATATATATATATATATATATTCAAAAAGAGTTTGTTTAAAGTTTCCTATGTTCTTTATATACTAACAAATAAGTCATATTGACAATTTAATGAGTGTCATCATAGCATGATGCATTCAATTACTATCACATGTGATCAGGAGGAGGGGGGGTTCAATTCTTGTCTTTTTTTTATTTTTATTTTTTTAAATCAAAACTGAAGTGGATTATTATAAAATACATTTTTCATTCCTTAGCATGTTAGATATCATTGGTCCTCTCTGAAATGTCAGTTTCTTGTTTGCTTTCCTGGCTAGTTTATTTATAAAAAATAAATAAAGTATAAGAAATGTATTTTACTTTTATAAATAAACTAGCCAGGAAAGCAAACAAGAAACTGACATTTCAGAGAGGACCAACGATATTTAACATGCTAAGGAATGAAAAGAATCCCAGGAAAAATAAAGAGAAACAAGAGGTCTACAAGATACTGGTGGTATACCTAGAGACCCCATATACAGGGATGATGACTCAAACCCTAGCACTGAGATTGGAGGAGCATAAGAATGACACTGCCAAGGGAAAAATTACTACAGCTTTATCGACAGAGACCTATTCCAATGACTTGAGAATAGAATGGACAAGGCAAGCATTATAAAACCGATCAATAGGAAATACCAGGCATTAATAACAGAAACAATTGAAATACTGAGGAGACAAGGGAAAGAGGACTTGTTAAACAATCGACCAGCAGTAGAGCTACCCATAGCATGGAACTATGCGATAGATGCATTGAATAATGGACTATACCAATAGTAAAGGAGCTCATGAATATAATAAAGTGATTAAAAGTGCCATGTAATCTTTGATAAATGTACCCACCAGAGTTATTCGGATAAGAAATTTATGTTTGTAGTGACATATAGTATTATTTTAATTTTTGTGTTAGTACCATAATTTAATTTGTTTCATTATGCTTTATTATTGCTGTTATATTAATATGTAACCATAGTAACATTTGTTATGATTTGATATGTAAGCTGTTAGATGTTCAAAATTCTTATTTCAAATGTGTGTAGCCTGAAGATGGTATGATTATACTGAAAATGTTAGCAAATGAATAAAAGTATAGTTTTTTAAAACTTCCATAACTACAAGAAGTGCTGTTACTTATACACAAAACATTTTCATTAATTTTTGTAATTCCACACTATGGACACACATTACACACACAAATTGCAATCATTGGGAAATACTTTGCTAAAATTAATCATAAATACAATTTCACTAGTTTGCCATGAAAGAAAAGATATGCAGTCTATTTTCGATTTCGATTTGAAATTGAGTTAATTGGCAACCACTGAATATTTTTGTGTTCCAAACATTCTTCAATAGATGAATGTGAAAGAGAAGAAAAACTTTTTTATTCATAAATTTTTTTTGGGTATTTGTTAAGGAACAATTGTTTTTTAGCAGGTGGTAGTGGGTTAGATTACAAATTTTGTAAAGAGAGCAGAAGATACACCAACTTCATGAAAGAAAAGATATGCAGTCTATTTTCGATTTCGATTTGAAATTGAGTTAATTGGCAACCATTGAATATATAATGAATGTAGCCCACTTCCTTAAAATATTGAGATTTTTATGCACTTATTTTTTTAACTTTTTGAAATTCACGCAGCATTGTAATACATTTTAATAAAAAGTGTTATAATGCCGCAACATCATCAAATATCCCACTAATAATGAAAAAGAAATTTGTTTTATTTTTGTATTAAAAATAATCAATTTAATGAAGTTTAATACTTATCTACATTTCTTATTTCCATTTTCTAAAATATTTCTTATTTCAGTGATTAAAATCTCTCGATCTGTTCAATGATTTAAAAAAATTTCTGAACGAATAGAAGTTAAAGATTATTATGCTATGACATTTTTGCTTATTTGTCATGATGGATATTAATTATTTACTAACTTTTTTGCTTAAATATACTAATTCTATCGTCAGAATTAGTATATTTTATGTGCGGCCTGAGACAATTTTTTTCTTCGAATGTGGCCCAAGGAAGCTAAAAGGTTGGACACCCCTGTGATTGAATGATAAATGAAATTGTTACATCATCAACATATAAAAGATTTTTATAAAATTTTTAGGATTTAATTTTTAATCATAGTGATGTAAAAGTATTGTACTTAACAATTTCTATACCATGACGTCACAATTTGCATGACTCCCTCCCTCCCCAACATCATTTTTTGTCACAAACTTAACAATTAACTGTACTTAACAATTTCTATACCATGACATCACAATTTGCATGACTCCCTCCCTCCCCAACATCATTTTTTGTCACAAATCTCCTACACCCTCCCTCCCCTAACAGCGTGATGTAGTTTATGGATGGACCCTTGAACCTTTGACAGAAAATTATTAAAATGCGTATCTTTCAGTATCATATTGCTGTTTTTCGACTATCACATTACTTACGTCAGTTGGTTGGTTGGTTAGGGAGTTAAGCCGCCATATCTCACGAGGGATATACTATATCTGGCGGCGGCCATTTGTAGAGCCAATATTAATAAAATTAAATCTAGTTTAACATTATGTACAAGGTGATTGCATGCAGGTTGTTTTGTAGAAGGATAAACAAGACAAAATTACAATGAGAGAAATTTGAATTACAATGAATTAATGAGAATACAATTATTACATAATGGTCACATGCTGACTGACTGCAGAGTAAAGCTAAGTGACATTTAAGATTAAACTAAGTTACAACTATGTCCGCTTTTTGGTCATGCCGAGAACAGAGTTGTTGTGCAAGCAGATGTTACTTTGGCTCAACTTTGGACGTTGGAAGACAACAGCAGCAGATGAAAGTTTCAGATCCTTTTGTTGAGATCAGGTGGTTGGGATGTGGAAAAAGGGACACCACAGTGAGGGAGAATAGAAGATGGGGTGACTGGAGTAGTCCTGGGAAGTAAGTGGAGGCATTTGTAGAGCTAATCACAGGCTAGCCAACACCCATGATAGGGTCAACCAGAAGGTTGAAGGATAGATTCAACGGATCGGGCCCGGCCAGATTGGCGGCGTGGAAACGCTTCAGCTTTCCACTCTGGAGGACCCTGGTTCGAGATTCGGGTCCCACTCCTTGAAAATATTTATCATAGGGTCCTGGCCCGGCCCTTCGATCCCCGTCCTCCACAATCCGGCTGACCCTTCTGCAGGGGTGAAGTGCCTGTTTAAGGGGTTGTTTCGCCCCGCCACATAGTATTCTACCAGATTGGAGAGTGGCGTCATCTGTTGATAAAAAAATATCCGAAAAAGCAGTACTTTGTTGCTTTGATACTCTTATGTCTTCTCGCAGTGCGTTTGATATCAGTTCAGTGCAATACATACGAAAGTCTACTCCGGTCACAATTCATATTTATGATCGGTCATCAATATTTTAGTTAAAGTTTAGCCACTAGTACGGAAATTATAGATTAGTTCATATAAAATGATCCATGATAATTCGTCTTGCCTTTGATAGAAGTTCAAAGGTAAGACGAAATGTCATGGATGCGAAGACTCGCTATTGACAGTTGCCCGCTGAACGAAAGAGGAAAAGGCAAATGATTTTTCTTTAGATTGTTAGATGATTTTTTAACGAAAAAACAAAAAGTGTCAAATGAAGAAGAACTTCCTCATCACAAACATAAATTATTTACTCGAATATTTTTGATTTTCGTTAATGATTTACGAATACAAATCGACATTAGCAATTAAAAAATGCCTATAATTAATGCAATACAATAGTAATAATACATGTTATCTGATTTATGAATACAAATCGATGTTAGCAATAAAAAATGTCACTAATTAATGTAATATAATTGTAATAATGTATGTTATAAAATAAAAAAGTATGTATATATATTTTTTTCACTGTCTTGTTTCACCAATCCCATTAATTACGTGTTAAGATAACCTCGTTTAACGCTGTTTCATTTAGCGCTTGGTTTTTTGGAACGTATCCCCTGTGTTAAACGGGGTCTTACTGTAAATTATTTACCGAAATTTATACTTATTTTTTTAAATGAGTACTTTTTATCCGCGACAAATAATTTTAAAATTATCGAACGTTTTAAAATATTGAATAACTGACATCTTGTATCGGCCGAATTGGCCGCATGGAAACGCTTCGGCTTTCCACTCTGAAGTATTCGGGTTCGAGTCTTGGGTCCCAAACCTTGAAAATGTTTATCAGGGAGTCCGGGCTCGGTCCTTCGATCCCCGTCCTCCACAATCTGGTTGATTCTTCTGCAGGGGTGGGCAGCCTGTGGAAGGGCTTGTTTCGCCCTGCCACATAGTATTCTTTACCAGAATGGAGTGTGGCGTCATTTGCTGACAAAAAAACTGCTATCTTGTAGAACCATGCGAAGTCTTAAAAATTTTTTATTCATATAATTTTGATAAAAAAGAAACAATCGCCTAAAATTTAAAGGCTCTGTAATATTTTGTTTTCGTGATATACAATATGGCGAACGGTCTGATATAGATGGAGATAATAAAGTATATTGCATAGGACAGACTGGAATAAAAATGTAACAAACATATCAGCATATTTTCAAATGATTAATATAAATTTCTTATGCAAAATAATAATTTCAGTTATCAGGATTTATTGTTTCAAATGATTAACTTCTAACCAGACGATATTTTAATTATATAGCCTTTTAAACAGGTAATTAGATATAACCATGGATGTCTAATACATATTGGATTCCTGCTCAATGTTAGAAAAACATTGAGCAGGAATCCAACATTGTTGTTGGTGGGATCCGCCATGTTGTCGGTGGGGTACTTTCGCAAACGTACAATCTATGACAGAAAGGTTTTGACATCTACCGTAGGGCAGCGGCGGCTCGCCCATAAGGGCTGCAGTGCTGCAGCCCTCCCACCAAAATGAAGACATTTTAAAATTATTATAGCTATTACATTCCTATACAATTATTTTACAAAAACATATTTTTCCGTTAGTAGTATATTTATTTTTGAATTATAGGTACTAGGTACCTCGATAGGCGCTCTGTATGTGTGGAAGAAAGACTGAGAGTAATGAATATGAAACATTTATTTCTTACAAAAGTTACAATTTGAGGAACAAGATCAAAACGATGGGTTAAAATGAAATAGCCAAAATGTCTGAATATAGAGTACGGTCATTCCTCACAGTAATTCGGGACCTGCAACGATATTTCGTGCAATTTATGATATTGCTTATCAATTCGATTGTTAGCAATGGCAATTGTTCTGGCCAAATACTTCTGAACTCCTGGAGGGTTTGGGACAGGGAGTTGAGGACAGTTACACATCTCCCTAGAGCATCGCAGACAATGCTCGATACGGTTAATGTCAAATAATTGACTGATGCAAATGTACTCAACAGTTTCTCAGTCGGAAAATTAATATTTTTATTACTCGATTTATGGGCCACGTGCTTACGCCGTCTATTCAGTCTTACCACCCATCCAATTCTAAAACAACTTTTTTGATGCCGCCAACCTGTTTTTCCAATCAATAAATAGATATTTAAAATACAAATCCTTTTAACCACTACAGAACGATGGTCTGATCTTGAAAGTATTACTGTATCAATCCGGCTCGGTAGGACCGAGAATCGTCCTTCGGCTAAAAAAAATCTCCAATTGTGTCTGCATACGGGCGAACAAGGGGTTTAAGATTTCATCTCTATACCTTCTGGCATTCATATATTCTCTTCAAAGCACATTCAGGATTGTGCAGTCGCCTAACGAAATATTATTGTAAACCATTAAGCTACCTCCACCTTAAATCTCTCTTTCTCGAATATTGGAGGGAAAATAGAGTATCTTTCATCGTCTCCAGATCAGAATGCGCGTGGATTCACATAGCAGAGCAAATCTTCGCTCATCTGTAAAGAATAACAGATTTTCATTGAATTTCACTCCAACTGATACGATGTCTTGCCGATTTCAAACGTTTCCTCCCGTGTCGGAGAATGAGGTTACGAAGACTGATGGTGACCTAGCATACAGATCTCCTTTGTGTAACCTTTTGTTCGCAGTAGAAGTAATAATAGTATTCCTCTACCCGCATTCAGAATCTTTCTCAGGTGTGTCGGAGTAGATCTCCTGTTCCTTCGAGCTGATAATCGAAGATATCAATTATTAGTAAATCTCGATCTTCCATCACTGTCTTCGAAGTGCTATTTTAGAATTTTGAAACTGGTCCACAGCTCATGAATCACATTACAATCAACATTTAACCATTTGGCTACTTCTGACTGACTTTGGCCTGCCTCAGTTTATCGATTAAATGATGTCTGTTTTATAAAATTCTGTTATTTGGATTTTGTGATGCAGCCGAATTTCATACTCACTGGTCAGTATCGAGAATGGCAGAAATAGTTTGCATTATTTATTCTTAACTGAGCATCACACTCTACGCAATAATCATTAATTTGGTGCATATCCAGTTAATTTTTAAAAATTATCTCCATTTCCTATTTTTTTTTTCCTTAATTTATGAAAACCGGTGTACTTTACCATTATATCAGATAATAAACGCCAAATCCAAGCAACATGGAATAATTCTGTACTCATTTAATTTATAACTATCCAATTGCCATATAAAGTTTAATGTAGTGTACATATTATTCAAAACAATTTCCCATTTATTGGGCACTGCAGTTTAAATGAGAAAACTTTGATGCAGATTCTTTTTAAAATAATTCGAATAATTTAATAAATATCTTTCCGGTAGTATAAAATCGATTTTTTATATTAATCTATTCTACAATTCAAATATAAATTTTCAACAGGAACGTCGTGTATGTAATAGAATATTTTTTAGAATCTGCATTTAATTAATTTACAGTATATTCTCCGATCGTCTTTCTATAAGAAATTTAATCATAAAAACAATTAAAAATTTCGATACAACAATACATACTTTTATTATAACAGAATAATGATGTTTATATTGTAATATTTTAACAATTGGATAGAACTTCTTAACGTTTCGTTTTCATATTCTGCTTTCAGGTTAAAATTGGTCCAGTAGGCAAAATTCGAAACGACTCACAAGATTATATGGTCAATTATTCGAAAATTAACTAATAATATTGAACAGAATCAATTGCTGAAGAATAGTTATTGTCGATAAATAATTGAAAGAAAATTTTTAAAGTAAAACGCTATTAATGTGAGTAGTATCAAAATATTTTTGTTAGAGCAAATATTTTGTAAAGTAATTATCCGTTATATAAAATTGCATACTAGATGGCTTCCGTTAATGGCCAGGAGGCAGCTCGCCAAAGTGGAGGCCTTCACGTGGTATAATATTCGATATTGGGGTATTACACTCGTTTTATTATTAGAATCTGGTCATCACGCTTATTAACGTAAATGGGATCATCT
>AYEL01016892.1:0-17409 GCA_000484575.1 Olivierus martensii
AATAAATTCGCAAGGCATTATTTAGAGATTAATTAAGAATTACTTAATTTGTATTTAAAAAAAAAATAATCATATTTTGGTAGAGCAATTTTAAAGTAATTTTTATTTTGTCAACTTATATTTAAATTATACGAATTTAAAACATATTACGAGCCAAATATGCAAAATTATTTTTTAAATTTCATTTCATTACTTAAAATTAGTTTAAAATATTTTTGTTTAATTTGTGAGTTATTCAATATGTTAAACGTTAAAAATATGTCAACAATCGTCGGCATAATAATAAATATTTAAAAAATTATATGTTATATATTTAGTTACTCTGCTATCAGAAAGTACGTAATTTTAGAAAAAAAAATATTAAATTTAAAAATAACGTTTCTTATTAAATATTCTACGTTTAATTTAAAATAAATTCTTTTAATTTTATTCAAAAGTCTGTATACGGTTGCAATTTTTGTTGTTTTCAAATTTTTTCCATGAAATCATATTAATTTAAAAATAACGTTTCTTATTAAATATTCTACATTTAATTTAAAATAAATTCTTTTAATTTAATTCAAAAGTCTGTATACGGTTGCAATTTTTGTTGTTTTCAAATTTTTTCCATGAAATCATTAATGTTATATAATATGTGTAATTTTTATATCCGAAAAATAAATGACTTGATTAATTTGCATGGAAAATGATGAATATATTTATACATCTTATTAATTTTAGCGATATTTAAGCAAAATTATCATATACAAAGCCATCAGCAGTATATAAAATGTGTTAGATTTAAAACAATAAAATTTGATTATAAGTTTATAAATTAAAAAAAATATGTAGTGGTTGCACATTTTGTCATTATGTAAATTTTTTTTATAAAAGTGTACAGTTATAATTTTAAAATTCATTAGACAAGTTTTAAGATAAATAATGTTTAATAAATAATGTTAATATACAGTAAATAATAAATGTTTAATAAATAATGTTAATGTAAATAATAAATAATAATGTTTAATAAATTATAAATAAAACATTATTTTAATAAGAATATTTGTTCTACTTCCTGTTCAGTAATATTGAATATGTTATCAACTAGTTACAATATATTATGCTATTTATTAATTTTTGCAGTTTTTCAAGTCATTTGCACATTTTCAAATTGGATTATTATTGATCTTATAATATTCTTTTTTAATAAAAATAAGTGCTTTGATATTTTATTAATCGCATTGATTATTAATCAGAGATAAAACGCTTTTTTTACGAGAAATAATTTATTTATATTGAAAATATAAAAGAAAAATGACTGAAAATCATTTATTTAATTCTTTGGTTTGTTTCCAAATCAAGATAACCCCAAATTCTTTTCTATATTTACATCATCGGCACGAACACCAATTATTAATCAATTCTAATAAATGGTAGTGGTTCTGAGAATTGCATAACTCACTCAGTCAAGGCAATCGTTGTTCACTGTCTTACAAAGTTGATCCTTTAACCTTTGAACTCGCTTCTGTCTTGTATCATACGTGTATTATTCTAACATTTAGTAATTAAAATAATTCTTTTAGAATAAAATAAAAAATTATAAAACATGGTAAATATGTGAAGGTCGCCATTTTGGAACAAAATGGCGACCTTCATGCCTTCATATGGCGCTTTATAATTTAGTGTATTTTATCTAGTAGTAAATATGTGAAGGTCGCCATTTTGTTCCAAAATGGCGACCTTCATGCCTTCATATGGCGCTTTATAATTTAGTGTATTTTATCTAGTATTTATCTAATTTAGTGTATAATCTAGTGTATTATATTGTATATAAAAAAGTTGTGTTGTATTTTGAAAATTTGAATATACGTTTGTCGTATGCACGTGACGGCCGCCATTTTGGAACAAAATGGCGACCGTCATATGCATACCACAAACACATATTCAACTTTTCAAAATATATCTTTAGTAGTGAACTAAATTTGGTTTCTAAACAAGTGAATTATTTTTTTAAAATTAATCTAAACAAATTAGTTTAGTGCTAAAATCAATAACAGGCAAATAACTCGCTAAAATAAAATTTTAGAATTTATCATAACGTTTTTATCTAGAATATATTTATTTATAGATAACAATGACATTAATTCACATAACAATCATCAATTTGACTTCCAGCAATACACAAAAAATATCACTAATTTAAACGATTGATAACCTTCTGTAGTGTCGTGAGTAAAAGTACTTATAAGAATTACTTTATTATTAGTATTATTTTAATTTATTTAATTATAAAACTCTTGATTACTTCGATACGATTGCTTTGAACCGAATGAAAGGAAGCCTTTCAACAAATTTCATTGGAAGACCTGTCGGTATTTTTGTCGTTAAATACAGGAATGATGATAACGAATAGTCACGATAACATAAATGCTCTCAAGGACAAAATTTAAAAATGTAAAAGAAAATTTACACAATTATTCAATTTTATCGAAATGTTGCATTATTTTTAAACATTTTTATAAAAAAAAGATTTCAATTTATTTTATTGTTTTAAAATTAAAATCGATTTTTCGATGTTAAACTAAACTTGTAGGAACTTAATTAAAATTTTGCTACCTAAATTATTTATATTATTCGATGTTGCCACTGATTAAACGATTTTGAATAAATTCTACAATTGATGAAATAATTTCAAACATGGTCATTTGATTACTAAGAAGAAAAATAAAAAAATGTGAAGTGATTCCATTAGAAATATGTTGAAATCGTTCCATTACATGTTTTTGGTTTGATCTGGATAGTTTTAGACGGTATTAAAAGGAGAATCTATTTAATGCTTTCGAAAAAATATCATTTTCGAAAGCTGAGAGAATTTTACTTCAAATTTTAGTAAATTGTCAATAGAAACAGATCTCCATCAAGTCCTCTTAAAGATAAATTAGATTTTACGTATTGCAACCTTTCGACAAGAAATACCGAAATGGATTGAAAAATTAAATTTTCTCTAATCTATAAAGAATTTTTTTTTTATGAATTTTTAAGGTGTTAAACTCAAATATTTTCATGTCACTCGATTAAAATTAATTAAAATAATATTAAAAGTTTTTTAATTACGGCAATTATTTCTTAAATTTAAATTTAATATTTGATTAAATTTTAATCGAATATTAATTTTTCAACTTTAAAATAATTCTCAAAAATGAAATAATTTAACTTCAAAACTAATTTTGCAACTCTAGATTTCTAAAAAATTAGATTTCCACAAGATTCCTTGTTTAATATATCTAATTAGGATTTTAAATAAATAAAACATGTTTTGATAATAATTTTCTTTTTAATTTCAAATTTTATAAATAAAAATTAATTTTATTAATTAATTTGATTTTCTTAGTTTATTTGTATCGAAAGACTAGTTTCTTGGTTTACTACTTATAACAGCTTATGGGATGATAAATAAATAGTCTCTAATGTAATATTATTTTTCTTTTGAGTATTATAAATTCTAAGGAAAAGACTCAAAGTAACAAAAAATATTATTGGTTAGACCAATGATATATTTTTTTGTGTTTATTGGAGTCTTTTTTCCTGACAAATACCCAGGAATCGCATAATGCGGCTTCATTTCGTGCCAGATTCACTATAGTGTGGTTCATAATTTGTGCCTAAGAGTTTAAATTGTATAGAATGATTCATTATAATGAGATTATTATGTTCATCACTTCCGCCTAATTTCTTAAAAATCCTTAAAATTTATAATGCAATATTGTATTGTATTATATATTGTATCTGGCAAATAATTATATATAAAATGTAAAGTTTTACTGTTATTTTATTATAAAAATAATAATTAATTTTTTAATAGTTTTAATCCATATTCTTATTTCATCCTTTTCGAACTTTTTAAGAATTCTATATTCCATTATTAACTGATTAATAATGGAATAATGTTCTGATTATTTTTTAAGTGAGAAAAAATTCCCTTTAGAAACGAATCATCATTTTTCCCATTGAATATACTATCCGATCAGTGAGGATTCAATTAGCGCAAGTTTTTGGAGCATTGGCCGCACTGTGTGAGAGGAATTTTTGTATTTTCACTATAATAACTTCAAATGGGAGAAAACTTCCACTATAGAAATGATAAATCTTTAAATTAATGACATTATTTTCTGTAGGATCATGAAGGATATTTTTGCAAAGTCGTCTGTAAAGGGAACCCGGCCAACATCTGTGGCTTCGTGGGTGGTTTAGGGAGTGTCTTCGGGGGTGTTTTTGGCGCGCAAGTGTGAAGAACGATACAAAGGTTCAAGGAGAACTAAAAAAAAGGTCCGGGGTGTGAGACGTTAAGTGTCGACCTGGACAAAGTTAGACAGTGCTTATTAGACTACTGTGTATTAGACTGTGTATATTAGACATTGTGTGTATTAGACTGTGTATTCCACTGATATTGTATTCAGTTAGCCTAATTCAGTTATTAAATAGTTGTTTTGTTTTAACAATCTCAGCCTTCATTATCTGACAGATCACCGTATCTGAGAGGAATAGGTTCCGCAAATACCTGAAACAACGGATATTAGCGAACACTATACTATAGTATACATGCTATACATCTATAATAAAGTTTAATTTATAAATTAGGCACAATAAAACATTAACAACGATAACTAATAATAAAATAAAGCCATTATAATAATAAAAATTATGTAAACGTGATCTCTATTTCTCTAAAATATTTATTATACTATACTCATCCTTCTTCGTTCTTCTTCTTGTGATGATGTGATGATGACAAAATGCCTACATGATGAGATGAATTGCGCTTAAATAAGGAATGTTTATAATATTTTTGAAATTTCTATTAAATTTTCGGACTGTGGATATAATGGTTTCACTGTACTGTAATTATATCTATCATCAAATTATTGATATATTTTACCTTTTTAAATTATTAACATTTCATAATGCAAGTCACAAATTAAGATGAAAATACAAAAATGAATGTACAGAATATGAAACAATAGTGATTCCTATTCTTTACATTCATAAATCATTTTAAATATATTATTGATATAATTCATTTATGAGTTTTTTTTTCAAATCTAAAAGCTTATATTATTTAGAATAATCTTAATTAAGATTTAATTTTCGTAATTTTCCTAGTGAAGTGTTAGAATTTCGAAGATTATTTTCTCGGTATTTAAATTGGCCAGAAATAATGAAATAAAACTTTTCTATTCAGTTTTTCTGTCTTAGAAAGATCATCTTGTATGATGCAGAATGCTTTCAATAAAAAATAATATTCATAATTGAACAAACTATTTGTTTAGAAACCCTAGAAAGAAAGATTTTTTACTATTTCTATTTTAAAAATTTAAATATGTTTTTGTTTTAAATCTTTATTCAATATCAATATCAACATCTACATCACAATGCTTAAAATATAGATTTATATTTCTATGCTTTGTGACAGAATGTTGACATTTACTGGAATATAATTTATTAATAAATGCACATTTTAACCTAAACTAAAACAGTTTTCCTAAGATATAATTTCAAGCAGAAACCTCTGCAACAAGAAACCATACGCACACTTTTTTGTGCCTACATAAAAATCCGCCATTGATTGGTATACTATATCTTGAATATGCATTTGATTCATTCTTTTCAACGAAAGATTATCTAGGATATTCCTTGATATGTGCTGTTATCAATCTTTCGAGCATTTTTTCTTCCGTGTAGCGTGGATTTCGGTTACCCAGTGCAATTTACTCGGAATTTAAATTCAACTTTTTCATTCAGAATAAATCTTTGAATATGTGAAAATATTTTTATGATTTATGATTATTTTTGAATATGTGAAAATATTTTTATGATTTATGATTATTTTCGATATCTTCTTTCTAATGATAAATATTAAAAAATTTTGCTTTATCTTAACTATCAGTTTATAGGCATATAAAAGATAAAAAATACTAGTCTATATGTATACATACAGAAATAGGTTATTTGAAGTTTTATAGCACATCTATTCGAAACATATGAAATAGGAAAACAAATCCATCACAGATTGGCAGATTTGCAATGGGTTAAATAATGAGAATCAATGGGCCGAGCCCTTAAAAACTGAACAGAGAAACTTTTTATCTGAACTCCTCAGATAAAAGGTATGTCTCTTCAACATATTGATAATGAGTTGCTAGAACGTACCTTTTTTTATATAATGTTAAAGAAGAAGAAAATGTAAAATTGTTTAAAAAATTCATTTGAAAAGAAATTAAAACATCCGAGATAAAAAATAATAATTTGTTTTAATAAATATGTATTACAAATGAGTAAAAAAACTTGGACATGGCTATTCTTCGTAGATAAATCTACACGAATGCATATAGAAAGAAGAAAAAGCATTATTATTATTTGTGGTTTTTCAGTTTTAGTTCAAAAATTCGTGATAAAAGTTGAGCAAAGTTTTTTTCCAAAATTTTATGGTATGAATTGAAAATGCCGGAATATATATATATATAAATTTTATTACTTTTCACGATTTTTTCTTTAGATACGCTTGTCATGACGGATTCATATTAGAATATTCTGTATAGATCCGCAATTGACAACAACGAACAATTTTTTTAGCATTTTGAATAACAGGTTAGATCGGAGGAACTTTATTGATATTCACTAGAAGTTTGAACTCGATCGGCTTTATTTTTTGAAAGCTAACCTGCTTTCGAAAAACGGTCGATGGATGGACTGAAATTCAACTAAAACGCTTTCTTTTCGGTAAAAAGAGTGAAAGATGAATGTAGTTTCAGTTACCGAAAAAATCCTAAGAAAGTACAAAATAAAATAAAATACTAAATTCTCTAGTACAGTATACTTACTTTTTCTCTTTTATGATAAATCGTTTGTATGCTTATAAAACTTAAATTATTAAATGCTTATGAAGAAATTGTGAGACTCATAATCTTTACAATTTTAAAAATTATTTTCGTTTTACTACCGATAGAAATGAATTTGTATTAAAATTTTCGAAAAATATTATTATTATTTATTTTCCTTTGATTAAGAATTAGATACTCTCTACTGTTATCAACAACTGAGCTTAGCATTGATGGGATTACTCAACAGCAATTGTTTCGAAGACACGTAAATGAACGGATACGTCTATTCATCAGCGCAAACTGTTGTGCTGATGAAACTTTAAAACTTATTTATATTTTTATATGTAAACGTGTAACGTAATCTATCAATAGCTTTTACACATGTCAGATCAGTCGCTAAGAGATCTATAAGGGTAAATGCATTTAATTCTGCTGAAATTTTTATCATCAAAAAATGGATTAAATTTTATTATTCTTATAAAAATATATAATAATTAGTAAAATACAAATTTAAATTAGATGGGTATTTTATTCGAGGCTAAAATTAAGCTGTCATATCGAAAATTAAATTTTAGGCAAAGTTTGGACATCTTCAATAAGTATAGTGGAAATTTAATATAAGAGTGAGTTGTATGTTGTTCTAGTGGTAACATATAGTATTCAGCATTCTCCATAACAGGGAAAGAAAACAAAATTTTTAGGATTGTGAAAATAATATGTTCACACTAACGTAGATATGTGTTTCGACCTGTGTTTATTAAAAGATACCTTCAAATCAATATACACTACTACATATCGATTTAAAAATATCTTTCAATAATACTGTATACTTATACACATACATATATTTTTCGATATATATACATTTTTATATATATATATATATACCACAATCGAACTAAATGTATTGATATCAACGCAAGACGACATAACGTTTCTCTTAAAGCTATTAGGTTGACTAAAACTTGCAATGTCTTATATTTTTTATAAGCATATATAAATATATAATATGCTATTATATATATTATATATATATGCTATATATATATAGATAATATATATTTTCACATGAAAAATTGAAATATTATATGTATGTGTGCGTGTGTTGCTATAAATATATAAGCAGTGGGTGATCGGTTAACGAACAATTCGGATAACGAACATTGTCTTGGAACGGAATTCGTTAACCGATCACTCACTTTTTTATATATTTTGACATTACTGGATCGATTAATATTTGCAAGACTTTTGCGTGTTTTAGGTACCCTAATAATTTTAAAGGAAGATTGAGTGTTATTACATTCAGTTCGATTGTAGGATAACAATCGAACTGAATGCAATAACACGTTTTATCACGTTTCTAGTTTATATTTTTTAATTTATTTTAAAAATATATAATTTACGATTTTGTTTTCTCTATATATAAATCTGTTTCATACGTGACAGTATAATTCTAGGTAGAATTCTTATCTATTTACATTTTAAATATATAATATTGTGTTGTTTATAAACATTTTTTCCGTGCTCCGAAAAAAGAAAAATACGTAACATATGTACTAATATAGCCTATACAGCATATATTTATCTTATTTACAACATCACATTTAGTTTTCAAATGGTTGTTTTCGATACAGCTTCTCAATTTATAAACGCCTACACATATTTCAACTTTATAATGATATATGGTTGATGTAATCATATGTTAATTATAAATAAAAATCTGTCAGTGACATTAGATTATCGGATAAGTCTTAAGCATACTAACTCTAACTGAAATTTATTTTTCTAATGTAAGTTGAGTTACGAGTATAATAAAATTTCTGAAATGTAAAAAGTAAAATAAAAAATAAAATATTTTATTCCTTTTTTATATCATTCGAATTTAGGAATTTACTTAAATGCACTTTAGTTATCTCAATGATAACTAAATGCAAAGATAGTGTGACTCAAAATGGAAAACCTGAATGATAAAAATTGTTAATTAAAAAAATCATTTTGGAAAAAATAATAAATTTTAATATAATTATTGAAAAAATAATAAATCAGTCGTGTAAATGAAATAACACGAATGATAGCTGGCATGGAATGTTATTTTTCTTTTAATCTCGTTCCTTTATATGATAGGTAAGCATGAATTAAAACATGTTTTTCTTCAAATTTTAGTAGTCACTCCATACTGTTGTAGTATCTTTTTATAGTAAATAAATATAATTAATTGTCCTATTAAAATTTCAGTTATAATTAATTTTATTAATAATAATAAATGTGTTTTTCTGATGTTTCCTATACAATATAATTTTGATATTAATTATTTTCGTGCATTGTAAAAGGAACGAAAGTGTAGCACTCGAATGTTTAGTTCTGTATGAAAATGAGATGAAAGGAATAGATGAAGTTAATAACAAGCTAAGTGCTTGAAAAGATGATAATGAAAATAGAAAGGCATTACCATAATATTCCTTTTGAAAGATAGACTAATTTTTAAAAATAATTTGCTTTATTCTGTGCATTAGATGTATGTAATGCAGTATAATTATACAAATTGATTTAAAATCAGGTATTACAGGGATCAATTACGCAGAGTTAACTGAATTAAAGTTAGAGTGAAGTTTTCAAAACATAAGACTGAATTGATATAGTGTAACAATGAGTGCAGATTTAATATATATATATATATAAATGATTATAATATACTTGAATTAATATTGAGAAATAATGCCAGTTTCCTTTTTTTCAAAGCATAAGACTGAACTGATATAGTGTAACAATGAGTGCAGATTTAATATATATATATATTAAATCTTATAATATAAATGATATATATAAATGATTATAATATACTTGAATTAATATTGAGAAATAATGCCAGTTTCCTTGCAACAATTTTGAATATTCTTTATTTCATCGATGAGTTTCATTGTAGTAGATATTGGGATCTACGATAATAGAGCCACTGAGATCCTATAAAAGGAATACAACTTACAGAATTTCAGGGACACGTCGATATCGGGCTCATACAAGAAGCTCAAGTAAGAGTTAAAGAGTGATTATCATACTGAGCATACTGTGGAAAACAAGCTTTTAATAAACTTGTAAACTTGATTTTAGATAATCATAATAATTGAACCCCGCTCATGGTTTCAAGCTGAGTCGGAATACCACTTACAGAATTTCAGGGATACGTCGATATCGGGCTCATACAAGAAGCTCAAGTAAGAGTTAAAGAGTGATCCATACTGTGGAAAACAAACTTTTAATAAACTTGTAAACTTGATTTTGGGTAATCATAATAACTGAACCCCGCTCATGGTTTCAGGCTGTATTTTTAACAAGATATTTTGGTTAGGTTAGGTTAGTTTTATTACGCCGCCATATCCTCATGGGATATTCTTTGTTTCAAGCTGTATTTTTAACAAGATATTTTAGTTAGGTTAGTTTTATTACGCCCCATATCCTCATGGGATATTCTGTATCTGGCGACGGCCATTTATAGCTCCCATCACAGGCTGGCCAGCACCCATGATGGGGTCAACCGGATGGTTGAAGGAAGGGGTTCAACAGGCCGGGCCCGGACCCCTCCTGAAAAATTGGAGGTGTGGGACACGGATTTGAACCCGGATCCTCCAGGGTGGTAAGCCAAAGCTTTACCACGCGGCCACAAGATATTTTGGATATACTGTATATAAATTTGTATTATGCCGCTCTTATGACTATTAAGATATTTTGGATATACTCTATATAAATTTGTATTATGCCGCTCTTATGACTATTAAATATTATGTCATCTTTTAGTTCCTCAATTCTCAAATTGTGGGCCTAATTGCCATGGGATATTTTAAATTTTCAAGAAAAGCATTGCGATATTCAACAATTTGTTGGACTTAAAAATGAAACTATTACGTAATTTTTTTGGCATAAGGCATCATGAAAAAATTACTGAGGCACTAAAGCTGTCATGAACAGGAAAAATTTTGAAACCACTTTTTTAGTTGATACATTTTTGTTTCTCGGTTTCAGATAAATATTATTTATCTTTCAAATTCCATTAGATTTTATATCATTTAATTTCCCAATCTATTATAAAACAATCTTTTTTACTTATATCTCAAAATTTTCTACAATTTTTTATATTTAATATCATACTTCAATTTTGGATTCAGATATAACAAACAGTTGAAACTTCAGTGCAACAGCCTTGACAAATCCTATTTTCTAAGATTTTTATCACTCAGTTTTATGGAAGAAAAATAATTTTAGAATTTAGTTCAACGACCACATATTTTACATTTAGATTAAAGGACTTATCCTCGAAAGAGAGCAATTTTCTTTTATAAATTTTTAAATATACTTTTGGTTTTTGATTTATTTTCTTTCTCTTGGAAAAATTAACAAAATTGAATTACGTGATGTTGACTAAGATTTTCGATTTCTTTTAGTTCGTGGATTACTTCATATCAGTTTGTCGACTGAATTCTAAAAAAATTTCTATATATAATTTATAGAAATAAAACAGTGAATTTTCTAGCATGCATAGTTTATTTGTATACCGAAATAAACAAAATTGTTTTGAAAATACTTATTTCAGCAGCACACAGTATACATTTCCCTAATGTATTGAAATATATATTAAATAATTTTATATGCCTCTTCTTAAATTGCTATTTCTGGGCATATTTTAAATTACATGATAAAAAATTAATCCATAAAATTTTAAATGATTACTATTAGTTCTGGCTATTGATTTATTGTTGCGGTTTCATGCAGTTTATTATTCGCAGCCTTAGGCATAATATCCAGTTACGATATGGAAATGATGTTTATATGATACTTTTTGTTAGAAATATTTATATATTATTATTTTTTATACACTTAGTTGAACAGTGAAATTTTATTCTTCTATTCATATGTTTACATATTGCAAGATTGACTCTTTTCATGATAATGGCATGTGATAGAAAAACTTTTTATATCGAATATTTATTTTTAAACTTTTTGATAAGACATTCTGTACTAAAATTTTAAATTTGTTTTGTATGTAACTGCAAACAAAACAAGTTTAGCCAAGATCGATGAATTGAGCAGGTGAAGAATTTCTGATTTCGATCACTCGATTCTTTATTGGATACAAATAATATTCAATATGCGAATTTCATCAAATCTGGTAATATTTACTCATATTTGTGTAATATAACAGAAGAAAAACATATTCAGACAAAAGAGAAAAAAGAAAGATGTATTTTTTTTTCTTTTATTCTAGAATAAATAAGATCAAAATTTCATTAATTTATGACCACAAAACATTGTTTGACAACGAATATTAAGAATATTAATAGATTTATAAGATTATCTATCTCTGTCAGGTGCTTTTATGTTTATGGAATTACATAGCTCTAACATTATAATAAAAAATATTTGTGTAGTTTAATTAATTTAGTAAATTCCAATTTTCTCTTATAAAACTTTTTAATGTATTATTTTGTGCTTTATTGATTTTTTTCCCCTCCATTTCTTATTACTCACCAACTAATCTTGGTCCAATATTAAATCCAATATAAATAAATCTGCAATTTCATTGTAATTGTTACCTACAAAACTAAATAAATGAATAAAGAATAAATTTCATAATTAAAAATATAAAAATACATTGATACGAACTGAGTTAACTGTTTTTAAATTTATATCAAAAGAGATTTATCATGCTTGAGTTATCTTTGATTTATAGCCTATTTTATTGATGATAGTTTCCAACAAGTAATTTTTTTCCGTGAGTTAATTTTCTTTATATATTAAGCAGTATTAATCATTCGTTAAAGTATTTTTGATTATTAGATTATTTATTATTTTATAATCTCTTATTATCTATACGTTAGTCAAGAATTAAATTTAAAGAATAAATTTGATTACAGATTAAAAGTATAAATGAAATTAAGTCTTAATTGTTACGTGTAATAATTCTTTTTCTGATGATAAGGTGTAATCTTTGGAATAAAGGCATTGATACTAAAAAAAATTATTTATAATTTAACTAATGATCAACCTTCAAATGAATACAATATATCTTTCAAGTGTAACAAACAGCTTTACACTTGAAACTTCCATATTATAGAGGATTATATAGATAATTTAAAATTATTAATTGCATATTTAGGATGAAAGGACATGATCATTTAAAATTTGAATACTTTGTGATATTTGTTCTTGAAGTCAAATATAATAAACAATTAGTTAAGGTTATTATTGTAAAATATATCTGCAATCCTTTCAAACGATATCGACATTTTAATGTTTTGAATAGTTTCCATTTTGTAACAGCATCACATAGTATCCATTAAAATTAATAGATACATTCAGGATATAATAAGGAATAATTCCTCAAAATTTGAATATTTTAATATATTTAGTTCTCTAGATATTCTAATGAGGCACAAACAAACGGGAAGTCAAAATGAATGCTTATATTAGAATTTTTTTGAGGGTTTAAGAATATTTTATCATTATAATAAAACATATAATATATTACAAAAAAATCTTAGAAGACTGTTACAATATTATGGATTATTTCGAAAACTATTGTACTTATGAAGTTTCTTTATAAAAATTACATAACTAACTTATTCATAAATAAAATAATTATAATGTTTGGGCCGATTTAAATATAAGAGAATAAATTTTCAATAATGAATTTCATCAAATCAAAAAATCTTTCATTAATGATAGAAATTTCCTTTCCGTTTAATGCTGGATAGCAATGAATTTGATCCAGACATGATAGATATTGCATTTCTTCAAATCACAAAGATTTCATTCGTCTTACCATTGTATTTTTTTTTCTTTATAAATTTAATTTTGAATTTTTTGTTAATAAGAATTGGTATAAATAAAAATTTAAATAATATAAAGTCCTTTTTCCCTGCTTTATATTCTTTAAGTTCAGAGTTTATCAAAGGCCCGTACAGTGTGTGGCTGGATCTATTAGTAAAGGATGAGAATTTAGAAGGGAACGAACCTTTCAAAATATTCTAAATATGGAAAGTAGAATTGATCAGGTTCTCCATTTATAGCCGGCCTGTGATGCCGTATCATACAACTATAGGTTCACTATTAATGACAAGAATAAAATAAACACCTATACCTAGCTGAATTTCAATTTTCATATAATTTCGCCGTATTAATTTCTTGTTAAATTTATTTATCGTGTTAAACAACATTTCAATTAATAATTTATCCAAGTAAATTTTATTTGAATTTATTTTTTGTGTTCTTAATGAATAACCTGTAATTTCTCACATATGAAGTCATTATGCAAAATATATGCTGTATATGGATATTTTTCAAATACAGTTATTTTTTTATAGATAAAATATGATTATCGTCAAAATTATTATATAATTCATTTTTAATGATATATGCATATAATGGTGTCACATGACATAGAGATTTCTATTAAGTGTTTTTGTTGCCACATTATTCATCATTATCACATTATTTAGATTTATCATCTAGATGCTAAGCATTTCATACTCTTCTTTCCTTACGTAAATATTTGTGTATACTCTTATAAATTTATATAATGTAATGATTTATATATGATATTGTTCGCCTGAATTATACTGCTAAAAATCGGCCCTTCTCTAAAACAGTAACTCCTATACTGTTTTCAAAATCAATAGATCTATAGTTTGACTAAAAACGAACCAGATTTTAAAATGTGAATGCACTATGATATTTTATTCTTTAAATATATTATTTTTCGGCCGAATAAGCAAAAAATAAAGATAAATTTTATTTAAAAAAAAGATATTAACTATTCCAATTGAATGCAATATCATTCATGTACAACAATGGTTTCAGATATCAACTTTTAAAGTTTCAAACCAATGCAATCTTATTTCAAACAGCCGTCATCTTACAGTATAATAGAACCAAAAATAAATAAGTACATACGCCTAAAATAAGTATTTATATATATATCATGATGAATAAGTTTATATCTCTTAGAATATAATTTCGGAGGAAGATTAAAATAAAAAAAAAAAATGGAAAAAATATAAAATATCAGATAGAAAAAAAATGGGAAAATTTTGAATATGATTATAAACCTACTATGATTCAGGACCGAAATTATTTAATATATAAAATTTTAAACATATATACAGTATCCAAAATTTAATGCTATTTACAAAAACAGTCACAAAATCTTGAAAATAAATTATTATAAAACTTCGAAGCCATTTTTTCTAAGTTGGAATAAAGTTAATTCTATTTGCAAACGTAAATTTCGCATCATATCTAATGATCAAGAATATGAATTGCTAAAACAACTACAAATGTAAATTAAGAAAGTTTTGATAAATATGTATTTCAGATTAGACACCCGACAAGATAACTTTTCTGCCTTGTAGTTACGCTAAAATAACATCGACTAACTTCATGCAGTATGCAAATTTTTTTATATTTATCATAATTATTGTAATGTGATATTGCAGAAAATAGAAAAATCAATTTGTTAATGCACATAAATTTTAATATTTCTTGCAGTTTTTGGTTGTATCGATTAAAACTTATGTATCTATATTTACGGTACTGTATCAAGCATTATTATTACAGAGAAAAATTTCTATAAAAATCATTAAATTAAAATGTGATTAAGATAATATACGTGAAAATAAATATAAATCAGATACAAAAATTTTCCCCATGGAATATCAAACAAAGAGAATATATTTAGCAAAAATGTCACGGGACGATTAAAAAAAGTAGAAAAAATCAAGATTGAAAAATGTTTCAGATATGAAAAGGAAGAATAAGTGATTTCTAATACTTTACATATTTTTTTATTAAAAATTTAAATTGAAAAATATCCTGCATTTTATTTTACTTGCTATGATTGCCATAATTTTATAGTTTTAAATTAAAAAGTAATTTCAGCATACTGCAATTATAATATAAGTAAATTTTTAAAAATTTACTAGCAATAAATAATAATTTTTTTTAGCTGAGTTTACAAAAATCACTGGTTAAAATCCTTTGAATAAAAAAAAAACTTTAAATTTTTAACTTATTTAATCTAATATGTTCCTCTTTTTTTGACGCTGAATGGAATTTTTAGAAAACATTCTAAAAGTAATTATAAATCACTGAACTATATATGTTTTTTCGATATGAAAATAATTTTAAACTTATGAAGTTTTTCTTGTTTCAGCAAAATATGTAACTGATATCGAAATTTTTGATAAGTTTTTACTGAAAAAATAATAATTTTTAAATTTATATATATCAATAATCAACTAATTCATTAAAATTGTAAAAAATGCGATATAAAAAAAACCGTATAACTTAAAAGATTGCATTCATATATTGCAAATAGGTTATTTGCGTAGGTCGTAACAAAGCAAGAAAATTTAGTGAACTAACAGAAAATATTGAAAAATCCAATTTTAAATTTAAATTAAAACTTAAAATAGAAAAAATGAATATAAACAAACTTTATTAGTAAGACAACGTTTTTTTCTGCAAGAGATTCGTGAAAGAAGAGCAAAAAATTAACAGATGATTATTATTAATCAAACTGATAAGTATAATGAAATTGATGCAAATATTTTTCTAAAATTCGAGAAATAACTACAGTATTACATTATTGATTTGTTTATTTTCTCATTTGGATGCTTATTATTATTATAGAAAATTTACTGGATAGAATAATACCTGGCAAAAGTTACTATACAGGCCAAGGCCAAGTAAATATTACTAAACTTATTTGACACATAAAGTAATAAATTTTTATTATTTTTGTTCTTTTTTATAGTTTCAATGTCAAAATATAATATGAAATGAATGAAGATATATAACCATAAAGCATTTACTTCTGTATATACATTTCCTTCATATATTTTTCGGAAAAAATGTTAGCTAGATGCTTGCTGTGTGAAGTGGATGAAATTTTATCCATGTTTGGTTCTAAGAATTAATTCAAAAAATAAGATAAAATTATGAAGTGGAAACTTGTCAAACAATTTGAAATATATAAATTTTTATATATTTTTTATTGAGCCATTATACTTAGAACAATATAGTTTTTAAAATCTAGTAAAGACGTACAGTCAGTGGGGGTACTTTGGACCAGTGATGGTAACTTTAGACCACTATGTCAATATGTATTATTTCTTTGTTTGTACTTTTTACAGATTAGATATAGCCTCACTAAATTTTCATAACATAGTATAGTTATATTACTACCGTCTATTGATTAGCTTAAGTCCCACAATACTTTACAAAACTTTCACCAGGCTTCATCAGAACACCTATTGAGAACCATGTGTCTTAACTGGTATATTCAACTTGAAATTGCAAGTATTTACGGCTTAAAAATGTACTAAATAACTTAACTGGTATATTCAACTTGAAATTGCAAGTATTTACGGCTTAAAAATGTACTAAATAACTGTATAAAGTTGATTTTTACTGTTTAAATATTAGTAAACTTATGAAACTAGTGTTCATGGCATTATAAATACAGTCAAACCTCTTTAAGCCGCCACCATCGGTTCGAAGG
>AYEL01016898.1:0-16468 GCA_000484575.1 Olivierus martensii
CTTAATTAAATGTAAATAAAAATATTTTGTAAATTTCTTCAAGACCCCTGACATCAAATTTAAGCGAAACACTTGTTAAATAATTTGAATATCGCCACTGGATGTGGGTAAGAGGCATTGGGTGCTGACAATAATAAACCAACTGCGGTGCAATTAGAGAAATAGAAAATATATTATAGCTGTTTATGTACTAGATGAGACCATTTTCATATATGTTGGAATTTTTTCATATAAATAAAAAAATTTATAAAAAGTATTACTAAAAATTGTTCAACTGAAGTAAGAACAACTTAATAAATATGAAATATTAATAAAAATGACAATATTTCAATGAATTTTCATGTAATTTTTGTAAATAATTATATTATATAACTTCAATCAAGAGAAGTTAACTAACTCAGTGTTTTATAAATAATTTCTGAAAATTTTAGCTGAATTTCTTCATTCATGGCTTATTTTGTTCAGAAGATTTGTCGCTATCTAAAAATATCAATTATTTCATTGGATGGATAAAATTTCATATAAAAATATTGTGTTTTAGTCAATGCCATATACAAACTTTAATGAACCTATGTTCATTATCTATGAATGAAAGTTGTGAAAAAAATATGAAAAAAATGCTTACACTGTTAGAGAGCAAAAACTGTAATAAATGCTGAAAATTTCAAAACATTTTGATGAAAATTAAGCAAGATTTCACAATTTTAATTTTCATATTTTTTTTGCATATTAGGCTTAATTTCAAAACATTGATGGCACTCAAGAGGTTAATTTACAATTTGTTGATATTTTTCATTTATCATATGGATTATGTTATTATGTGAATATTGAAATTTAAACTAATTTTGGAAATATCTAAGTAAATTTTAAAATAAAGTACTTACCTATGAGTGGATAACTTTCGAGCTTGACGATCCATTAAGCTAGTCCGACAGCGAGTTTTTTTCCAGGAATAGTAATATTTAACCAAACTAGCCATTGATTTATCTGGAAGCTACCAAAGAAATCAGAATTTCATATCTTCTTCAAACAATAAATCTAATTATAAGTAACAATAACTGAATCAGATTAATAATATCATCAGACCGGATATAAATTCAGGCATTTCTGAAGTCTTAGGATTTGTGCAGTTTTAAATGCATACTTCATTAGATTATTTATTATTATTTTATAAAATAAGATTATTGAAATTTTTACATTAAAACCATCATTTTTAACAAATTTTATTTTTTAAAATTTGCATATTAGATCATTATCTATGAACATCTGTCTATTCTCTGCTTTATCATAAAATAAAAAAACAAAATCAGACAAGCTTTAAAGCAGGAAATATTAAACTTTATAAAAATAGCTTTTGTTCAAACTGCTTTAAGGCCTTGCAGCCACTTTCATTCAAACATAAAACAAACACAGGTTTCTAATACAAAAATAAATTAAACATTTGATTGTTAAGTATAATCAACCATTGCACATGGCAATAGTTTACTGCAGGTTATATTCATATTTATAGTATAAGAAATACAGGAAAAAAAAACATACATTTGTGCAGAAAAATAGCATAAAGTTTTTGCAAAGTTAATTATTTACAAATTATTAGATATTAAAAATATTTATGTTGGTCATGCTTCAGAGAGGCCTAAAATTCATAGACAAAAGGTCAGTTCATTGGAATAAGTAGCTAAAGCACATTTTTAGTTGTGTACAGTACAGGTAGGCCTCAATTAGGGCGACTTATAAAATTGATACCGTTTTTCGGTTAGTGCGAGAATATATTCGATTAGTGCGAGTTGTAAACACAGACCAGTCTTACTAACAAAGATCCTTTTATGATGTCAATTAACAAATTACTGTTAATTTTCGGTTGGTAAAACCAAACGAGGAGCAGTCCAAGAACGGTCACACGATTTTGAAGGGGTGAAACATCAGAAAGATGGGCTTTTTCCGTTAACTGTTTAACATTACTGTACTATTATTTAGCTTTGCTATCGTATACATACAGTAGAGTACAGAATTTTCTCTTTTAAAAAGTATCGAAATGGATAAAAGGAAGAACACTTTTGATGATAAAACAGGAAACGAAAAAAAGAGAAGTGATTACGCTACAGCAAAAAATGGATGTGATTGAGCGACATAAAAGCATTCTTTGTTAAATTTTTTTAAATAAGGATATCTTTACAAATTTATTTGCCTATTATATTGCTGTGCTACCGATATTATTTATTTTCTTTTGTTTATTATCTGATTTCTTTATTTAAAATAAAACTTGTGAAAAAAATTTGTTTTTGTTATCTTTTGCTGTCGTATTCTGCTAATAAACAAATAGAAAACTTGTTAAAAATTTCTCATTGGTTCATTAACTTCGCTTATTAATTCTATCTGGAACTAATTTACTGATTCAATAAAGTTGCAATGCTTAATTGCAAATCGGACTATTCACTCAATTCTCAATCCAGAATTGGCGGCCAGGTGGCGCTCAACTTCTGCTTTCAATTCGCTATTTTAGTTTTGATTTGGTGGTTAGTTTGATGATGATATGAGACGCAATAGATTAGATGATGAACAATGATGTAAAATATGAAAATAAATATTTCTTAAACAGTTAATGTTAAGTTTATTGTGGTTATTAATTGTGAAGTTAGCTAATGGCCGGAATCTCACAAAGCAAGAACCAATTACAATATTTTCCATAGAGTTAATACTTTGAATAGTGCGAGAAATTCATGGAACCAATTATTCGCACTAATCGAGGCCTACCTGTATACCACATGGAAATGGCAACCATATTCAGCTAAAGATATTCTTTAGCAACTTATTCCAATGAACTGATTTTTTACCTATGCCTTTATACTTTAAGCCTCTCTGAAACATGACCAATATAAATAATTTTAATATCTAATAATTTGTAAATAACTAACTTTGCAAAAATTTATGAGCTATTTTTATGCACAAATGTATGTTTTTTTTCTCTGTATTTTTTATATTATAACATTGCATATAACCTTCAGTAACCTATTACCATGTGCAGTGTTTTATTTTGCTTAGTAACTAAATGTTTAATTTATTTTTGTATTTAAAAATTTCCGTTTGTTCCATGTTTGACTAAAGCTGGCGACAAGGCTGAAAGCCTGTTTACAAAAGTTTTTTATAAAGTTTAATATTTTCTATTTTAAGGCTTGTCTGATTTTGTTTTTTAGATCATTTTCAATTTTAAATCAAATCTGGTCAATGATGGCAAGATATAAAAAATTTTGTTAATGCAAATCTGGACAACAGACATGCAAAAATTCCAATAAAAATTCTGATAACATTAGAATTAGAATTTACTAACAAGTAAGTTAATAATTTTTATTTTCCAGAATCTCTTGAAACACAAAAGAAATCCATTCCTTTAAAATTATTCACAAGATAAAAATTCATAATATATTAAATTTCAATGTAAAATTTTCTGAAAGGCTTCCATAATCCAAATTCCTAAATTAACAACATTTTAATTGTATATGAATGACCATGAGACATCTGCTATTTTAATAAAAATTAATAAAACAAAAAGCACTATTAATTGATATAAGTGGAATTAACCCTCAAATGTACACATCTATGTTGATTACAAGAGAGGTTCTATAAGTAATTTTTATGCCTGATATGTGATTGAAATTAACTGCTATATCAACTTCCCAAAATGGAAATCTGCTGGTTGCTGTGGTAATCTAACTGTAGTAAAGTGTTGGAACATTATCCCAAAGATCCTAGTTTGACTCTAGGCTGTAGTAAATTTTTTTTTCAAGGAAATATCTAAAATTAAAATTCAATTATTAATTAATTAACAGCACAACTATTGCCCACATTTATTTAATAAATTATTAATACAATAAATGGTAGCATCATAGTTTTAAATTCTGTTTAATTCCAAAATATTCATTAGGGGTCATTTGGTTAGTAAATAATATTTTTGGTTTTATTTTAAACATACATTTCTTTCAAAAAAACTAAAAATTTAAAAATATAAATGCATTAAATGTTTAATACAGACATTATTCAATGCAATTAATTAAAAAATAAGTCAGTCTTTGACTTATGACAGGATTTGGTTTGAATCCCATTATCATAAGTTCAAAATGTCCAAAATTTACAGACTTTCTTCTATTATTATTACAATGATATACATTTTGTAATAAATTTAATAAAACTACAGAAAACAGATTACAAAAAAGATACTATGAGTACATCAGACCACTATGATTCAAACAAATGTGAATTACATTGACCAATCATAGAATTTAATGATTATAACATTATCATAAGTACAAGTGATCATAAACCAAAAACTACATATATTTATATTAAACAGAATAAAATAGAATTACTTAACCTTTTACATACCATTGATGGCATTTGCTGCCCATGGAAAGAGCAAACAATACAATTTTACAACTATAATTTTGCAGATCGTAATCAATTTATTTCAGTTTTCAAAAAAGGACTATAATGAGTTTCTGATGATGGTTCCTAAATATTTTCTAGCTGAAATCTTATTCTAAATGATTTTGTTTTACAAAAATTTATTTAATTGAGTATTTTTTTGGAAAATTTGCTTTTTCTCTCCCCTTCTTATTCTATATTCTAGATTACTGTGTGGAAAATTGCGACTATATAATTGTAAAGTGCGCATTTTCTCTTATGATGAACTATTAATTGCGTGAATAGATAAGTTAAAAAAAAGTAAAAAAAGAAAAAGGAATGCGAAGTTTAGATAAATGAAGTTTCTCGTTCACTACAGAAACTTCTCCCAATAAATAACACGAAAAAAAACAGAGATTATATATAATTATAAATAAAAGAAATAGTTGTGTAAAGAAATACATAAACATCTTGAGTTAGGTGTTAAATTAACGATAAACAATCGATTAGTGTGTCTCGATTATCAGCAGAATTTTATATACAAAAACATAAAATCTCGACGAAACAAGAGTTATAATGGCGACGATGCGAGATCAAATTGCGCACAGGTGTCGCCAGGAACGTGATAATGTAAATGAAAGTTTAAACTTTGTAATAACAAAATACATGGGAAAGAGAAAAGAAAATATGTAGGAAAAGAAAGTCCAAGTCAGTCAAAGAAAGTGAGAGAGGGTCGGAAAGAAGGTACCGTAAAAGAAAGGTATGCGCCGAAAGCGGTCCAAGGAGCCATCGAAAATCATAAGTTGTGTTTGTGTGTGCATCGAAGAAGTTGGAAGTAAAGAAGGAACTGTAAAATAAAGAAGTACAAAATAATTGTTCCAAGAAAGAAGCAGTTTGTTATTCAAAGAACATTTCAACAACCAGAACTCTAAAGACTTTACTAATTAGTTATAAAGGTATTTATCCTCCATTTTATTTCCTGTGTTCGGGTCAGCATCTGTAATGGGGATCTCTCTCTCAATAAAGATCCAGGTTTGTTTTCAACCGTATCGTGTCATGTAAAGGGATCTCTCTCTCTCTCAATAAAGATCCAGGTGTTTTCAACCGTATCGTTGTCGTGTCATTGCATCACTGAAGATTTCTCCTCTCCGTCCTTACCCACAAAAGCACCACATATCTGCATTTTTGGCTATCAAAAATATCCTGATGCCACAGTTGCTCTGTGGACCCCACAACTGTGTTTATGTGTTTCTGATTATATGTTGAAATAAATTTTATCAAAATTTTTTGCAAAAGTTAATTTTTTATAGTATGAACTATAAAACTGTAAAATTTAAAAAATATTGATAATACCAAAATTTTGCTTAATTCTATTAAAATAGGCAATATTTTTTATTAATTGTTGATTGTTTTACTTCATTTTTGTTGTAGTTTTGTCAAAAACCAAGAGAATACATAAATATAATCAATATATAATCATAAATAAAAATCCATTATTAAAAGGGGTGTGGCATTTTTATTGTTCTATTGATACCAATCCTCTCCTACATTTTTCTTGCCAAGCTATTACTTTTTACAAAGTGTGGTATTGGGAATGGAGTGAGAGTAAGTCATCAGGAAGTTCAATAAAAACAAAGTAAAAAATATTATAGCAGTTTATATATGAGAGGAGGTGATTTTTTCTTTGTTTATATTAGTTTTTTTTTAATAAATTCAAAAATTTATAAAATATTATATTAAAATTATTGAAATTAAGGAAAAACATATCAATAAATAAAAATTAATAATAATAATGGCAATATTTCAATAAAATTATGCAAATTTTTAAATAATTATGCGACATATCTTAATTAATATTCATTAATCAAATTTTGTGTATTAATTGTTTCATTGATTTTTTTTTTAAATATGGTCCAATTTTCTTCATTTATGGCTTGTTTTATTCAGAAAATCAGTTTCTATCCAAAGATAGCAATTATTTTGTTGGATAGCTAAATCTTCATATAAAACATGTTTTGGTGATCTCATAAATGGAAAAAATTTCTGAAATATATAAAATAAAATAAAAAATACTTACACTGTTAGAAAGAGAATAAAAAATGAAACAAACCGTAAAAATTTCAAAATATTTTGATGAAAATTAAACAAGATATGATAATTTTAATTTTTTGCATATTAATTAGGCTTAATTTTAATAATTGATAGCAATCAAGAGATTAATAATAATTGTTTTTATTATTTTAGAAATTATTACATTTGACATTGACTTTTTAGAATCAGGTCTTACTTATGCAGTTTCAGAGCATTTTTAAAAATATATAAAAAAAATTTCAGTAAAATCTCTCTAAACATTTTGCAATAATTATTAATTTGCACATTGTATATGGAAATAAGATATGTTATTATCAATTTTAAAATTTAATGGGTCCTCGTTTAATGTCACCTTGCTATTATGTTGTCAGCAAAAATTAATTATTTAAAAATTTTAAGGCAATGAAATGAAATAAAGCTTTGTTTTCTTACATTTCCCTTCATAATAAAAAATTAGATAAAAATATATAATTACAGAAAAAAGTAACCATATTTTATATAAACACTAACTGAAGTTTACAATATTTTGTCTATTATTTATATTATTTAAATTCTACAGCACAGGATATTCAATTGGTTTGAATGGGTGCAAATGTTTTGTTTCCATTCAGAGGACCTATGAAATTAAAAATCTGCCCTTTGAAAATTTATATGCTAGATCAGTGCTGTCCAAAAGGCAGCCCACCAAGCCATTTTGTGCAGCCCGTAAGGCTATCACGATTTGTGATATAATATTACTTTTTAATGTTTTTTTCACTTTTAATTTAATTTTTTAAGAGATTAATAAAAAGAATCCTAAAGTTGAATTATATTAAATCAATTAATTAATTTTTCTTAATTATTAGTAATTTTTAACAATCAACAAGCTAATAATGACATCACATTTTTATAAGACTTTCAATCACATCAATTTTAGTTTAGCTATCCATGACATCACATTTTTATAAGACATTCAATCACGTCAATTTTAGTTTTACTATTTCCAGTTTAAAGTTTTGAATTGTGACTGTATATTAGTTATTTTTTGGTTTCTATCACTCACCATTTCAGTGATTGTGTGATTGTTGTGAGATTCTGTTTTAATTTTATTCTGACCACTGTTGTGAGATTCTGTTTTAATTTTATTTTACTGTTTAATTTAATTTTACTTTTATTTTACCGTGAGTTCGTTGCATTTGTGAAATGAGTTAGAAAAAACGTAAAATAGAAAATGAAAATCAAGTAAATCAAGAGCGGTGGGAAAATGACTTTTTCATAACAAATCACATGGGTAAACTGCCTTTGTTTAACGAACTTTTCTAACTTTTGTGATTTTGGCCAAAAAGTAATATCAATGTTTGGTAGTACTTATTTGGGTGAAAGTGCATTTTCTAACATGAAGATAGTTAAGAATCGATTAAGAACCTGTCTTGGAGATTCTTCTTTTTTACATATTTTACGGCAGCTACAACAGGAATGGATGTAAATATCCAGCCCTTGTAAATGCTTCTGCCTGCAATCATTTATCACATTGAATAGGTACAGTCGGTTACAGAAAGTTTTGTACCTACCTCGTAGGGGCAAAGCTCACCGGAAGTTGATCAGGTACTTGTACCGAGATTCAAGGCAGTTTCAAATGGACTTGTCTGTTGCGACGAGAGTAGGGAGGGAAGTATACGTGCGGGATGTGCTCGTCACATGCTCTAAACTTTCAAGAATAAGCGATAGAGACTGATAGCAGCATCGGTAGAGCGTCTGCCATGTTCCGAGGAGCCGAGTTCGAATCTTGTTTGGAGAAACATTATTATTTCTTTGGTCAACATATTAGTTTGTGTTTAAATTTTAAACAAACAATTAAAATATAAACGGTTTGAACATTTTCCAGACAAATGTGCAATATGGTGATGTGTTCATCTGAGGTTCTAAAAGATGCTTTAAAATGTAAAAATAAAATTTTCTGGCTTCTCTTTATTTTATATTTTAAGTTTGAATAAACTAGATACTACATGGCAATTTCTTTTTTATATTTATTAAACTCTGGTATTAGCTAAAATCTTTTAATATTTTCTAATATTGGTAGGTTTAAACAACTGTCTAATGCTATTATCTACAGCTTTTGGCATTATTACTGTAAATAATATAAACTTCAAATACACCGAAAACGTATGTTCAGGATATTTTTGATAAACCTCTTCGTCACTCTTGTTTTATTCAATAGCGAGTAGTATAACAACTTATCTCTTGATTGCGCATATAATATTAGTGATAATATGCACCATTTTTGTTTCATTAATAACAAAATAGATTAGTTCATTATTAATAAAATAAAAATTCCCTACAGAACATCCAAAGTCATCTTGCAGACAAAAAAATTAACACGTGTAATTAAAATTACCCACCCCCGTTGCTATGACATAAGTTAATGGAATCACCCGAAACTCGGAGAGTTTGAATGATCTGCCTGAACTGATGAATCACATTGCTTTGAACTATTGGAAGGAAGCCGAACACCTTGCTTAGATACAAAACTTTCTGCAACTGACTATACATACATACTTTTTTATATTTTTTAACTGTTTATATTTTATAACTTTTTTTTAACATGTAACATGTTTATTGGATGCAATCTGTTAAATATAATTTTATAATAAGGTTTGTTAATCTGGAAATAAAATTTGTTTCCAAAAAGCATTATATTTTTGCATTTCATTTATTGAGACAATAACATATCCATACCAAAGCCCCTCCCCCTTTTTTGTAACTGCAGCCCTCCATATCTGTAGTAAACATGGCTATGGCCCTCAAATTCATTATAATTGGACAGCACTGTGCTAGATTAATGAAGATTTTTGGTTTCGATTAATATTGCAATTTTCAGGAACCGAAAACTGTTGTTAAATGAGGATTCACTGTATACAAGTATTTATCTATTTAACATTGAAAAAAATGTATAAATAAAATTGGATAATTTGAAATCTGATTTTTTCAAATTAACTTTGAATTTACAAAGTTTTACTCTATATCTAACTACACTAAGGCATGAGAATAACAGACATAAAAAAGAAACAAAAAGAAATAAAAAATAAAATATTTTTTTAAATGATTAAAATAACATAAGAGTAATTTAGTTCAATAACTAATATCAACAATGCTTAGAATCTGTATCCTAAAGCACAATACAGGCAATCCCTGACATATGTATATCCATATGTACATAAGTTTAATTTTAGTAAATGACATGGGCCCAAACCCAGCCTCTCCTAAAAAAACTGGAGATATGGGACTCAGAATTGAATTTGGATCCTCAAGATGGAAAGTGATTGCATTATCATGCAACTTATGTGTTTGTTCTTTAATACATAGCTAGGCATTGGAGCGCTAAAGGTTAATATAACTATTTTTAATGTTAAATCTTTATGATCCACTAGTATTGTACAGTGGGCGGCAGCATAATTTACTGATTTGAAGGGTCAACAAACCAGAAGATATTAGTAGTATCGTTTAATTCTTTTTTCTTATTATTCTACAACACTAAAAATTTCAGTTTACTGCTTTAAAAATTATATCTGGCAAGTGGCGCCGCCACTGGCGATACACTGATGTAACCAAATTCTAAAGTGTCGGTTGACTTTTTCCAACATAGTTATGGGTATGTTGGCTATTGTGTGGCAATTAGTGTCCATCAGATGAGCAATGGTCCTTGGACAATCAGTGTACACGAATGATTTGAGATACCCCCAAAAAAAAAGTCACAAGGGGCCATATCAGGTGAGTGCGGCAGTCACTGAAGATCGTCCCTTAAAGAAATCAGGTGCCCAGGGAAGTGTTCCTGCAAAACCCTCATTGCAGTTCATGCCATGTGTGCCATGGCTCCATCCTGCTGAACCACACACATTCCCAACATCCATTTCGACAAGATTTGGCAGAAAAAAAACTCTTCGATCATGTTCACATAGCGATCACAATTCACTAAAACTGCAACCTCATTCTCTTCAAAAAACTAGGAACTAATAATCCCTACTCTCGACAGTGCATACCAAATAGTTACACGTTCACAATAAAGGGGCCTCTCATGAAGTGTTCTGGGATTGTTATCATTCCAGTAGTGCATGTTTTGCCTGTTCACACATCCAGAAAGATGAAAATGAGCCTTGTCACTAAAGAACACAATCGCCTCATCAGGCACAGTTTCAAAGAACACCTCATATGCATTTTGCTGAGCAGCAAAGTCACGTGCAGTGAGTTCTTGCACCACAGTTAACTTGCAAGGATGAAAGTGGAGGCCTTCATGAAGAATCTGCCTCACAGAACAACAGAAATTCCAAGGGCAGCTGCATGCTTGTGCGCAGAGTGCTGCGGAGATTGCAAAAAAGACTGCATTACCGCCTCAATGTTTTCAGATTACCCCTTGGACTGTTCTACCCCTGTTCTTCTCTTTTCCACACTTCCAATTTCCCTAAATGTGTTCACCTACGTAACAATCAATTGCCATCCAGGAACACAAGCTCGGGTAGCAATATTGAAGCACAAGCGGAATGTTTGCTGTGTGGCAACGATCGAGCGACCATTAGAAAGTAAGTCTCTACGAAAAATGCGCGCTGTTTCTTTGTTTAATGCATTCTCGGTACTAAAGTAGAAGGAGAAAAACTTCCCGACCTACCCGTTCGAATAAAATCATCCACACCCTCTAGCAGCCAAACCTCACTTACTGACACCCAATTCAAATCAGTAAATTATGCTGCCACACCCTGTATAATGCATGCTTTGATACACATAGATTTGATTTATGTAAAGTTTTGTAAATTATACTGCCACACCCTGTATAATGCATGCTTTGATACACATAGATTTGATTTATGTAAAGTTTTGCAAAACAATCCAGTTATGTAAGTTGAGAACTGCCTGTATAATATAAAAAAAAGATGCAAGATAAATCTTTCTGTCTTTCATTGTTTATGAAAATGTATAGATAAATATTTACTTTGGAATTCATGTTCTAAATATATTTACCTAAGAATAATTATAATTAAAACTGATTTCAGTAGATAACCAAATTATTGGAAAAAGTTTTCAATATGAATAAATTATCTTACTAAATAGTACTTTAATTTTCACATAAATTGACTTCATATAACATTAATAACATTTAATATTAAATATTCAAAAAATAATAATATGAGAATTTTACCATATGTTTTATCCTATGAAAACTTTTTCCATAGAATTGGAATGCCTGTTCAAAAAGAACTTTGTCTTCCACAGTCCATTCATCAGGAAATGGTACAAAATTGGGTAAATCTGCAGTTGCAGCTTCCAAATCAAATTTATGCCAAAATAACATTCCAAGAGCCTAAAATTATAATTGAAAATTAAATATTTAATGAAAATCAACAATATTACATCATGATACAATAATTTTCTTTCAAGTTAAAAAAATTTTTACCTGTTCAGCATTATATCCATGTTTTTCTTTAGCCACAGTGATATATTCATCCACTAGAAAGTATAAGAAATAGTGATAAACACCATAGATAAATTTTCATTAATATACAGAGCAGTATTTAAACCATTTCAAAATGATATTTTAGTAATTTATTATAAGACTCGACAGAATGGAAATTTAACAAAAATTTTAAATTTAATTTTAAGATAATTTAAAATGCTAAAATAAGAATTACTACATGATATATTTCAAAAATCATAATCCATATGCAAAAATACATTCTGCATATTACATTCTCATAATATAGTAACAATCCATTCTGAAAAACAAAAATTAAAATATTTTTAAATATACTAAACGTAAATCATTTTTATTATTTAAAACTTATATTTATTAAGATCTTTATAAATAATATTAAAAAGCCATATCTGAACTGAGTTTTATTAAATTCAATCATAAGATCCTGATAACTAATGAAATGAAATATATATTTGACAAAATTAATAATTTACCACAAGTAAATTTTTTATAGATTAAAATAATTATCTTCAAGTACATAAGGCCTATATATATATATATATATATATATATACATTGCATTATAACTTAAACTTTTTATACTAAACAAACCTTAAGGGAATTTAATCTAAATAATCCTAATTAATCTGCCATATTTAATCCCTTGAATCTTTAAGATTCCATATTTATTCTTTTCGGAATAAGAAAAAAATAAACATAATAATAATAATAATGCTTATTTTCAAAACAAGACTCATGATCAATTAATATTGTAAATAAAATTTGTTTTGGCTCGAATTAAGAAGAATGAATAGAATTAAATTTAGAAATATTATTTATATGTTTATAGTTAAATTATAGCCCTTGAAACTTTAACGATTATAAAAAATTTAAACTAATTTTAGTGCTATCTTGTAATTAGAATAATAATTATTTTATTAAATAAATGAGTGGCGCCATCTATTAATTAATAATTAAACTAGAATTTTTGACTAATTTATCTAAAGATAAAATCCGCCTTGGTCCGGGAACGAACCGGGGACCTTTGGGTTAATGTCCTAACGTCATACCGCTAGACCACCGAGCGGATTAAATCTTTAACGGAAATTTTTATAATTTGAATTAATTTAAACTAATTTTTAGCGCCATCTCGTAATTAGAATATTTAATGAATTTAAACTAATTTTAGCACCATCTCGTAATTAGAATAATTATTATTTTATTAATCAATGATGTGGTGCCATCCATTAATTAATAATTAAACTAGAATTTTTAACTAATTTATCTGAAGAAAATCTGCCTCGGCCCAGGATTGAACTGGGGGTGTTTGGGCTAACGTCCCAATATCATACTGCTGTCTCTGTCTGGGATCAAACCAGGGATCTTCGGGCTAACATCCTGACGTCATCCGCTAGACCACCAAGGCCAACGAGCAGACTAATTCTCCAGACAGTTATATTAATTTAGAATTAATTTTTTGATTATCGTTATCGGACTTTGCCGATAGATCTACTCCTGCCCAGGCTAAATCTAGCCATGGGCCCTCAATAGCACTAGCCAGGCAATACATAGACCAGCACAGTCATTAAAGCTTAAACTTTTTATACTAAACGGATTAAATATGGCAAGATTAATTAGGATTATTTGGATATATTATCCTGAATATTCACAGATAAAATGGCAGTATATTTTATACAAGAAGTTGGTTCAAGTTTCTGCTTAATGAGTTCTCAGGTTTCAAATTTTTTTCAAATATAACAAATAAAAAAATATAAACATTAATTGTAATAAATAAATAATAAACATTCATAAAAGAGGATTTCAAATCATGTGCATACTTATACAATACTGTATAAGTGAATTTGTCGCAGAAACTCCATCTGTTATGAAATCAGAAAAATCAAAATGACAGCAAAAAAGTGGAAGTAGCATATCCTCTGATTTTATTGGCATATTATGTAAATAATTTCTATTCTCAGATTGTGCCTAATGTAGTAATTCATCTAAATCAAACCTCATCTATTTTTCTGTTTAATAATAATGAAAAATAAAAATTATTTAACATTGAAATTATACAACATTGAAAGGCAAAAAATAATTACTTTATTATTATAATTTATTATTATTATAATATTATTATTCAAATATTATACTGATTTATCTTTAATTATAATTTATTTGACTGACTGATTTATCTTTACTTATAATTTATTTGACTGAAATAGCTATATTTCCATTTTTTACATAAAAAATCATTATTTAATCATAAACTATTGATTTTGTTGGCCTTTACTTAATTTTATTGCAGTCAAATTTCATTGTTGAGATCAAATCTTTTGTTTTTAACATTGTCTGTGAGAAATTGATTCTTGGTTTAAGAGTTCTTACTTTACGAGCAATATCCATGTCCAAATTAACTCATAAAATCAAGAATGTATATATATATATATATATTACTACTACTGATATACTACTGTACTATTAATAGTTTTTGACTACTGGTATTACTGGTATAGTTAAGTGGTAGTTTTTGGCTTTATGAGTTAATTCATTCTTAGAGTGAACTAGTAAAGTAAGAACTTGTAAATCAAGAATAAATTTCCCACGGACATAATGATAAAAACAAATTTTGATCTTGATAATGAAATTTGACCACAATGAAATTAAATAAAAGACAACAAAATCAATAGTTTATGATGAAACACTGAAAACAGTCTAAAATCAAGCAATTTTATAATAATAATGAAATTATTTGTTATATGTTAAATAATTTTTATTCTTCATTATTATTGACAGATAATTAGATAAACTTTTCATATAGATGAATTACTCTTTAAACACAAAGGCTTGAAGAGTTATTTTGGATAAGATACAAAAATTTAAACCAAGACTGCTATGCTGGATAAACACCATTATTGTGTGACCCATTATTACTTGTATTGCCAATATTTGATGGCTGACTGTTAAGCTAGGTGCTAAAATGTCTTGACATGTCATGATATGTGAGTTTTGTCACATAATTCCGCAACCACTTAGTGTAAAAACTTCGGACACGGTCCATTATATTCACCTTGAAATTCTAATTAAATATTTACTGAAAATTTCCAGTAGAGTGGATGCTGATATATATGCATTTATTTGGTCAAAAAAATAAAAAAATTCCAAATGTATATATATTGCAGCTGAACTTTGCTTAATAGATATTGCACTAATGAAATTGGAAGTTTATTAGAATGTTCCTAGAGATATTTTCCAGAATGGGAATTTTTATTTTTGTGATATCTATTTTTAATGAAATATTCAGATTTTTGTGACCATGAGGAAAATTTTTGTCAAGAATAAGAAATTTCACTTAACCACAAAATTGATTATCAAAAAAGCTCTTAGGATATGTGTATGTTTTTGTCTGAAACGTTACTGCAGTTAAAAGTTGTAAATTTCATAAAAGTTGTTTTTGACAGTTAGTTTTGTTTCTATAGAAATCATGTGTCTTCTATAGAAATAAAACTAATATCTGATTAACTTTGGAATTTTATCATAAGATTACATCAAAAGTTGTGGAAGCTGGTAAATTTTCATACATATATCTTAAATAGCTTTTGATTTGCATTTGTTGTAATTAATTCATTTTTATTTATTATGTGATGATTTTCAATAAAATATGTATCTGAATACTTTGCATTGCAAGCCATTTTTCTTTGTGAAACTAATACTTTGCCACAATTAAAGCAAAACTTTAGTCAATTTTGCAAACATATTTGTAGAATATTTTTGAAATTTTAAAAATTTGAATTTGCACTTTGTGAAAATCAAAAACAGAATAGAACTAGGTTATTGAAAAATGTTCAATGAAAAAAAGAGAGAGAGAGAGAGAGAGAGAATATGTTTTCATGGAAAAAAGCCTAAAGATGGTAAAAGTTGTGAGATTAGTTAGTAAAAAAATAGTTGTACTTCAATTCACTGAAGCTATGATTTTCTATTTTTGGCAAATAGAAAATTTAACACTTGAAAAATAAGGGGCATATGTAGGTTTGGATTAATAATTAAAAATAAAATTAAAGTTAGTTGAAAGTATTTACTTCAAGATAGTAAGCAACTGTTTTATCAAACAGTCATTTGGCTGGCATAAAATTAAAAAACAGATATGTTTGTATAAAACTAAAAAGAAATGTAAACAACTGACAGTATTCAATAATGATCATCTGACTCAACAGAGCAGAATCAATGCATTAGTATGTACAGTTCAGTGCAAAAAGTTTTTCCTATAGGTCAAAGTTGTTCGGCTTCCTTACACTACTTCAATCCAATGCGATTGCTTTTTCCAAGCGTCTATTCGAACACGCTTACAAGGGGAGGACACAGCTGACCCCCCCCACCGATTTTGATCCGCTTGCATATGGTGAAAATACATCAAAAATGATTGAATACGTGTCCAAGCTTTTCATTGAATATGGCCTTCTGATAGTATTTTTTAACACATGAAAAATCGAACTTTTGATAATTCAACTTAAAAGCGATGGATAGATAACAGATCACCAG
>AYEL01016900.1:0-14547 GCA_000484575.1 Olivierus martensii
TTGCGCAGGGCATGTCATCGTTTCCGGTCGAGGATCGAGGCAGTAATTGAGGCAGAAGGGAATTACATCGAGTAATTTTAATCTAAAGGGATCCAAAATTAATGTGCAAATGATAATTTTGATAATTTTATTCTTTTTGTTAAATAAAATTTTGTTTAATTAAATTGTTTATTTTGTCCGGATTTAGCTGGCGCACCCTGTATAAAGAAAGTAGCTAGAGTATTTGATGACCAAAATTAGTGATTGTGATTGTTTAATGATTTGATAGAAAAACAATTATCTCTTTTGAATATCTAAATTTAAATTCATAAATTTATTTATTTATATATACAACAAAAAAATAATTCAAAAAGTGCAATAACAGAATGAAAGTACTAGTAGACAATAAAAGAGGGATATGGGAATTTGAATATATGATGGATTACTATTATCATGAATGAATTTAGGAAAAACTGTACTTTGAGAAATTGAAGAAAACAGAGTAAAAATAATAATTGCATACCAAAAATAAAATATCTGTTAGAAAATAAATTTCTCCAGCACAATAAATTATAGATATAAGGAAATACAATACAGAAAATGCTTAAATAAAATGAAAGGATTTTTATATAAAGAATATCAGATGCATAAGAACTACATAGCAGGAAATATGAAAAGGAAAGTTTGATTGGATGATAATGTGAAATTAGTTATGAAAGAATGATTATTCTCTTAAAGTCTGTTTCAAGAATGAAGATGGAGGGGAAAATGTATATATATATATATATATATATTACATCAATTTATATATGCAAATAATTCATTTCCATATCTTATTTCCTATTATCAAATTTTTAAGTGATAATTTATTTTTAATTATTAAATCTGCTTAGAGGGAATTTTAAAAAAATATAAATTAAGATATTAATATATAATATCTTATAATTTAGTAGATATTATTATTATAAATAATATTAAGATCTACTAAATTATTTTAACTGATATTTTAATTTTTATGAAATAGCTTTTCAATACTTACATTTACTTTCAGAAATATTATGATTTGGAGACCATACCAACAATGCTTTTTCTGGCAATCCAGATGGACAAGCTTCTAAATAAATTCATTTAGTAATTTAATACAAAATACTTTTCAATTTAAATAAAAATGAGCATTTTAAATATTATATGTTTATATTAATAAGTTAACAGTCATAATATGAAGCTAAAAAGTTTGTTTAAATTTAGTAGAATTAATTGAAAATTTTATAAAATTTAGAAATATTTTTTAAATTTTATTATTCAATATTATGAATATAAGAAAAAATTTTTTCTAAATGTATACTGGAAACTGAGCAGAGTAACTTGAACTAAAATATAAATTATCATTAAAATAATAAATTGATATCTAAATATAAAACAGCAAATAAGTATATATATATATATATAAAGTCATCTTAATCTGATCTTATTCTAATGATGACATTCCCGGTTAATGATGTCATCTTATCTACATAATTTTTATCACTGAAACTGATATGTGAAAATAAGATCTTAATAGTTTTTTCTGAGATTATATAGCCAAAATAATAAGCAGCATAATTCATTTGATTATTTTTATACTAGGAAAAATTGTTAATTATTAAATACTTTATAACAGGAAATAAATAAAATATTATTCAAATGTTTCCAGTCTATTATATAGGTTCTCATCATGAATGGTCATTTTGAGAAAATGTAATCTATTTCTGATGAGCTCCCATGGAATGGATAAATATATGGTTAATCAATAAGTTCATGCGATTTTTGCCAACAAGTGGCTGTAGGCATTGTGAAATATAAGTAACTTTAGTTCACTCCTAGAGATTGTTCATCCATTTAACATGTGAGGAAGTTGACTTTGACTTAACCTATTTTTATTTTATTATGCACTCTATTATTTATTTATCGTTATTTTTCTATATGGTAACGTATTATATTTTAGTTTAAAAGTTAACTTACTTCCACCTTCTCTAACAATTATATTTTAATTGAAAAGTTAACTTACTTCCACGCTCTTCGTCGTAGTTGGCAATCACAAAGGTTAACTTACTTCCACCTTCTCCGTCGTAGTTGGCAATCACGTCATACGGAATCGGAACCATTTCCGGAAGAGTTAATGATGTCATCTTAATCTGATCTTATTCTAATGATGACATTCCTGGTTAATGATGTCATCTTATCTACATAATTTTTATCACTGAAACTGATATGTGAAAATAAGGATGATCCATATCAGTGTTTTGTTCGATATATAAATTAATTGTAAAGATAATGACATGAATGATTTAACCCTGTAAAGTGATAACTTTGAACTTGTTACGTGTAAGTATGCAAATGAGGCTGATAACTTTGAACTTGTCATGTATAAGTATGTAAATGAGCGAGTACGGAAGTGTTCGTCACTCGAGTATAAAAGAACGACGCAATCGACAAGTTTATTGAGGTGCTGAATTTCCAGACGTAGAATTGGTGAAAGTGACAATTTATCAACGCAGTCGACAAGCCGATTGAGGTGCTGAATTTCCAGACGTAGCGCAGTCGACAAGCCAACTGAGGTGTTGAATTTCCAGGTGTAGAATTGGCGAGTGACATTTGAGTTCTTGTAAAGATCGACAATTGTTTGAAGTTGTATCGGAAGTGGAGGTAGTACAATTTAAGTAATATTTAAGGTTCTCTTTTTGTGAATAATGGATTGTCGATATTTGAGTTAGATTAAACAAGTTTTGTTGATTATTTGATTGTTGCTTTATTAGAGTTTCAATAAAGCATTTATTAACACTTTTGTAAGTGTTTGAGTCTAATAAATTTTATATTTTTCATTATCTAACTTGTTTTGAGAATTTCTTCAATTTATTAGTGTAAGTTCTAACATCGTTGTTTTTGTTCTAGTCTAACACTTAATCGGCACTTCTAGTTTAAGTTCCAATTTTTGGTTTTGTTTCATCAGTTAGACATTACGTTGTTGCTAAATTGTTTTGTAATTATTTAGTATTAAGTTAGAACTTAGAAAAAGACCTAACTCCAGCCTAACTCTGGAATTTGCAGTGTCGCTAACCGTTAGGCTTAGTTACATATAGTAGTATTGCATCTGTCCTAATCCGCAACTTTGCAAACAGAAGACATTTCAAGCTTAATTTTTCAAATACTGTGTGCAAATTAGCTAAATGTTTTTTATTGCATATTAATTTAATAATGGAAAATCAAAACAAACATTTTCAACATATTTTGTTATGTTATTTTAAAAAAAAAGAAAAATGCAATGCAAGCATGTAAAAAGATTTGTTATATGTATGATGGAGATGCTTTATCAGAACGTGTGTGCCAAAAGTTGTTTGCCAAATTTTGTTCTGATAATTCCAACATTAAAGATGCACCATACTCAGGAAGACCAGTGGAGATTGATAGTAACAAAATAAAAGCATTAGTTGATGCAAATTGTCACTGCATGATGCAAGATATTGCAGAAATTCTAAACATATCAAAATCAAGTGTGGAAAATCATTTAAATAAACATTGTGGAAATTTTACAATATGGAAACATATCAAAATCATTTAAATAAACTCAATGTTTGAGTACCACACCAATTTAAAGAGGTTCATCTAGTTAAATGCATTACCACATGTGATTCACTTTTAAAACGTGAGGAAACGATCCATTTTTGAAACATACGATAACAAATGATGAAAAATGGATCATCTACACTAGTGTCTGCCAAACTGTGTGCCGTAAGAGGTTCCAGATGTGCCGCAAAAGATTTAAAAATATTTAATATAGGGTGTTTCTCAATCATAAAATTCAGTCCATCTACAAATTTACATGACAATAAAAATCGCAAAATTTAATATACTTGAGAAATGACCCTGTGCACAAAGCTTCATATTCTGAGTTAGAATTGTCAACATTTTGGATTTCACTTGGAGTCAATATCCTCGATTAGTTACTACAGCCATTAAATCTTTGTTACCATTTGGATCATCGTATCTTTGCGAATTAGGTTTCTCAGCTCTCATGGAAATGAAATAATAAAAAAAAAAAAACGGGGAACGATTACTGATGATAAATGAGGAGTTACATGTGTTTATCTAATTTAGATTTTTTTTTAATTTAGTCTTGAAATAATTATTTCTCAAAATCAATCATATCGTTCTCATTAATAAAATTATTATTTATATTACCTACTTATTAATTTTGATTTGTATTAATAAAATAAATTTTTTTTCGGATTTTTATTTGGTGTGCTGCCCAAAACAAATCCCCTCATTCAGTGTGCCATGAAGTAAAAAAGTTTGGCAGACACTGGTCTACACTTACATCAAGTGGAAAGGATCATGGAGCAATGTGATGAAACAGCCAAAAGCACTTCAAAAGGAGAGCTTCATCAAAGGAAAGTTATGTTGCCAATTTGATGGGATTGAAAAGGCATTGTGTTTTTTGAACTGCTTCCAAGGAATGAAAAAATTCTATTTTTGAGGGAAACGACCACTAGATATAGTGGTTAACTGAAAATATTCTAAATCTTATTAGACCAACAGCATCAAATGCTATCAAGCATGGTGGATTATATTATGATAAGATTTACCCAGGTTAGATATCACCATTCCTTCTCTCCAACCTGCATTAAACCAGTATGGGGAGGTAATGGTCTATCACTTCAAATTATTTCATGATGTACAATATTAGAAAATGGCCTTCAGTCACCAGCACATGTGGAAGTCACAACAATAACTGGAGTATGAAAAGTGGCAGGATTGCTAAGAATACCTTGGCAGGGACCAATTGTTTTGATTAATGGCCTTGGCTACTTTTAATGAACAATCTCTTTCACCAGAAGATCACTTACAGCAGGGATGCACAGATTTGTTAAGACTAAGGGCTGCATAGATTCACTGTGGCTTATAGGAGGGCCACTAAAAACTACAAAAGTTATATATCATATCATGTTTATTAATTACAAGTTACAAAGCAACATAATCAAAAGTATACAAAGAATTTTTAATTGGATGCATGATATTGTATTGATTTTTAACAATTTTTTTTGTTAAGTTCGACATTTGTAATAGCCAAACACAAGATTGATTCTAAATTTTCATTAGTTAAGCAGCAATGCTGCCTTGTGTATGTGTACAATTTTTTTATATTACCTATTTCAGGGCCGCCAAGAGAAATTTTCAGGCCCGTGACAAGTCTGTGGTCCAAGCCCCTTTTAAAAAAGGGCATCTCTTTGGTTTAATAAAAAAGCTATATAAAACATTAAATATTTATTTGAAAAAAGAGTACAATAAATTCAAAATTCGATACATTACATACCATGTTATAAATAAAATAGTTTATTTTGGCACGACTACTTTGGGTGCTTGTTTGGGTGATAGACAGTGCGCTTTAGCGGCGGGCTGCAAACTATCAGATACATTATATTACATGTCAGAGCCTGACGGTCGGGCCCTTTTTGATGCCGGGCCCATGACAAAAATCACGGATGTCACCCCCTCTCAGTGGCCCTGCCTATTTCACACACATAAATACAGTAAAAATAAAAAAAAAGATTATTATTATAAATATGATTATTATTTTTCCCTTATTGTTTAAAAACGCTATTATCAAACCACTGTAAAAATAATTTCCATGATAACTTCACATCAAAAAAATATTTGAAAATGCATTGTTCAAAACTACAAATAATATTTCTATGATGGTGGGACTTGTTAAAATAACACATGGTGAGGTGGGCTGCCAACTAATCAACAGAGGGCCACATGAGGCCCATGGGTCACGGTTTGTGCACCCTGACCTACAGGAACTGAAGAACAAAGCAAAGATCAAATGGCATATTATTAGATTCAATGAAGTTAAGAAGAAAAGGCAAAAACCTCACGAACTTGAAGTGGCCATCTCATCTACTATTGATGGAATAAGACCAATGCCAATGGAGGAACAGAAATCCTGATTCACATATTTTACACAACATTGTTAGTTTCAGCAGCAACTTAAACCGAATAGGATAAGTCACACTGAGGATTTCCAAGAGATATCAACTGAAAGTAATATAAATATATGAACTGATAGCCAGAGTCAAGATGAAGAGATAGAAGTGTGGAGCTCGTTCTGGACCAGAGACGAAACAAATGGTTTCTGCCTATGGCAGTGGACGGCACGTGACAGGTAAGGACAGGTAATGAGGTCAGTCAGTGCAATTAGAGACTACATTGAGTTTTCAACAGCTTCCTTTTATTAGACAAGAGAGATTTCTAATTACATCTTGTAATTAACAACTCTCGGCATACAGAGAGAGAGGTACCTGAAATTCAAAAATCCTAGGGTTGGCAAAGAGCTTCACAAACTGATTGATCCAAGTGGAAGTTAGAAGACGATGGTTGCTCACAATCTCTAGTCCAAATAATTCAGTCTTTAGTCCAAAAAAGGAAGATACAGTCGATATATATATATTACAGATAATGAGAAGAACAAGTCGGAGATATTGCTGGTCTGGTTTGGCAATAATCTTTGTCTCACTCAACGTGGGAGACAAAGATGGACATAGGCAGAATAGCAATTGACAGGATGGTCATGAATGAATCTCTGGAACAAGATTGGAGAAACTCGGAGAACAGTAAGCTGAGCACAAACTGAAGAACAAACAGCACAAGCAGAGGATCTCGTAGAACAAGCTCCTATCAAAGTCGGCATTCGCTCTTAAGTATCGTGACCTTTTCACCCCTGCCAGGGAGAGATAGGATATTTATCTCTTTGAATATTCAGTGTGTTAGGCACCAATTTCTGTTTTTTTTTTTTTTTTTTTTAGTTTGGTTTCCGTTCTTTGAGATTTGCCCCAATTTTTTTTTTTTTTTTTTTTGTCAGACACCTGCACATAAACTTGCACCATGATTTATTGTTATAGGAGACAAGAGTCCACAAGTTGGACGAAAAACTTTACGATATATCATCATATTTCTTCATATTTATTTTAACAGTGTCTCTCTCCCCTCTCTTTCAAATTCCTAAACTCATCTCCTATTTCTGCATTTGTCCAAATATGACTGAAGAGAATCGGATGTGGAGACAGATGAACCACATACAATCTCGAATTCTGACTCCTAACAGAAGCCTTATACAAAGACATAATCAAGGAAATGATCACTAACTTGGCGCACTTCACAGTCATATGACTGGAATTTAATGCAAAAGATGGAAAAAGACAGCAAGATGAACAATGTATGGAAAGGATGACATTAATATCTGAAATGAGAGAAGCACAAGACTAACAGAATTTGAGACTCATGCCAAACTAAACATAATGAACACTTCTTCAACAAGAAAGAACAATAAAAATGGACATGAATCACTTCAACACAGACCAAGAATGAGATTGACTTCAGCCTGGCCAACACCAACATTACAATCAAAGATGCTTCCATACTCAACCAGTTCAACATTGGTAGCGATCACCGACAAGTCCATGCCAAAGTCATGCTGCATATTTAAGATGAAAGATCAACTGGATTATTATTAGATTCAATGAAGTTAAGAAGAAAAGGCATAAACCTCATGAACTTTGAAGTGGACATTTCTTCTACTACTGATGGAATAAGATCAATGCCAATGGAGGAATAGAATTCCTAATTCATAAGAATATTGTACACAACACTGTCAGTTTCAGCAGTGACCCACAACACAGAGGACAAAAACATCAACATGGAAAAGTTTAAGATCAAGAAGGAAAAATACATCCTAAAGTTGCAGAACAGATTCCAACTGTTTGCAGAAGAGGAAAGTGACTTAGAGAAGACATACAGTGGGACAGTGACAATCATCAGAGTGCCGAGGAGATTGCAGGAATTCAACCAACAAATTCTATCAGGAAATTATCTGCCAAAACACAAGAAAAGACATACAGAGACATACATTGAGAACAGAGACATTGAGAATAGCAATAGCCTCCAATCAGCATAAAGAGACATAATGGCCTTCAAACATCAACTAAATGTGATCAAAGAAGATAATGAAGAACTTATCACTGACCAAGATAGTATAATAGAAACATCAACAATCTTCTATGAGGAACTATATATACCAAGAGACCAATTGAGGTAAACAGGACCAAGACAAACAAATATAGAAGATATTGTGGCAATACTACTGAATGCAAGAAGTAGAGAAAGCAATTAAAAAGATGAAGTATGAAAAGCCCCAAGAGAAAACAACATCAATTCCTAAAGGAAGGTAGAGTACCAATATACAACCAACTTGCCAAGATATTCTCTGACTATATGCAAACAGAACAGATACTGGATAGTTGGAAAAATGTAGTCATAGAACTGATATATAAGAAAGAAGATAAAGCAAATCTGAGAAATTATAGGCCTATCAGTTTACTGTTGACAATATACAAAGTATTCATAAACATCCTTACACAAAGATTGAAACAAGTACTGGATTCAAACCAATCAAGAGAATAAGCTAGATTTAGGAAGGGATAATTATTCAATAATGGATCATATATACACAGTCAACTAATTGAAAAAAATGCAAAGAATATCATATCCCACTCTCTATGGTATTCATAGACTAGGAGAAAGCATTTGATACAATATCTATAGGGACAATATTAATGGCATTAACAAACCAGGGAATAGACTTCTACCAGTACATAGAACTACTGCATATCATCTAAAGCAGGGATGGCCATTCTATGGCACACTAAACCCCAGAGATAAATTTTTAAAAGATTTCTTATACAGTTTATCTGGAGCCTTGGTGGCAAACCTATGGCACACAAAACAATTTTGCTGGCACGTGGCATGCATTTATATTTATACATACATAGAACGTTTAGCTAAAATTTTATATTTTTCAAATTTTTGCGGTGCAGAAAATTCATGTCGTGACCAAATAACTCTTAGTCATTTTTATTCTATTTGCAGTTGTGCGTATGCCATTGTGGTATTAGTCGACTTACTCATTTTTGCTTCCTTATGTAACTCGACTGAAAATCTGTTAATTGCATTTCAAGTGAGTCCAACTTTAACCAATCAAATGTTGTTATAATAGGTGCAGATAGCCTGAATTTATCAGGATACACGATAAATTTTGTAGTTTCTGCAAATTGTCTAAACTGAGTGAATCTTGATGAAAACTTACTGATTATGCAGTTAATAGCTTCTGAAAATTCTGTAGTCAGTTTAGCTCCATCCAATTTTTCATGAAAGTTCAAATCTGTGAATAATTTTTTTAAATTTGGAAAATATTTGAAGCTTTTTGGAATGCAATGTCTCAATAAAATATTTGCAATTTTGTTTCAAATGCTTGAATTAGATCAAACATGCCAATGATAGTCTTATTGACATCTTGCAATTTAACATTTAATTCATTCAAATTTAGGCATAAGTCTGCTGAAAACATTAATTTTGAGGTCCATTCAATATATATATATATTCCTATAACAAACTATCTGGCACGTTAGTACATTAAGAAATATACAGGTAGGCCTCGATTAGTGCGAATAATTGGTTCCACAAATTTCTCGCACTATTCAAAGTATTAACTATATGTAAAATATAGTAATTGGTTCTTGCTTTGTGAGATTCCGGCCATTAGCTAACCTCATAATGAATAACCACAATACTAACTTAACACTAACTGTTTAAGAAATATTTATTTTCATATTTTACATCATTGTTCATCATCTAAATTAATAACCTACCAGGAACTGCATCTCATACCATCATCAAACCAACTGCCAAATCGAAAGCGGAAGTGGAGCAATGCTTTTATGTTGCTTAATCATATCCATTTTTTGCTCAAGCGTAATCACTAATCTCTTCTTTTTTTTTTTTTTTTTTTCCTGTTTTATCGTCAAAAGTGTTCTTCCTTTTATCCATTTCGATAATTTTTAAAAGAGAAAATTCTGTACTCTACTGTATGTATACGATAGCAAAGCTAAATAATAGTACAGTAATGTTAAACAGTTAACGGCAAAAAGCCCATCTTTCTGATGTTTCACCCCTTCAAAGCCAAGTGACTGTTCTTGGACTGCTCCTCGTCCGGTTTTACTAACCGAAAATTAACGGTAATTTGTTAATTGACATCATAAAAGGAGGCGGAGCTTTGTTAGTAAGACTGGTCTATGCTTACAACTCGCATTAATCGAATATTTGCTTGCACTAACTGAAAAACCGTATCAATTTTATAAGTCACACTAATTGAAATCACATTATTCGAACTCGCACTAATCGAGGTCTACCTGTAACTTTTTAAATTTTTGGCAGCAGAAAAAGGTTCACAACCTCTGATCTAAAGTGTATACATACATACATATATATATATATATATATATATACACCCACACATATTTATACATGATAAACTGCATATATACAGTATATATTATAAATCTGAAATGCCTGTGTGTGCATGTTCACTTATAACACAAGAACAATTGAATGGACTTTTATAAAACAGCTTTTGTTTGTTAGGGGATTTACATAGGAAGGTTTAAAGACAGATATTGATTATTAGAAATTGATTTTATATATTGTAATTTACATAAATTACTTCATATAAAATCCAAGATGGAAGATTAACGCTATTTGAGCAACCTCATTGAGTTACAGTGATCACGTGACATGATAGCTGGCCAATATCATTGGATTACTATGATTATATCTTTGGTAACTGAGCCATCTCATTGGATCACAATGGACATGTGACTGTTGCACGTGACCCCAATGAGACTGCCCAGTTGCTAAATTAATGGCAGATATCAACTACTGGCTGTATATTATTACATTAAACTATTGAACTTCAGATTTCATATTAAAAGGTTTTTAAATATTTTTAAATCTTCCTCTAATTTTCTATTGATTATAGCTTACATTATCTTATTTAGCAGTAATATGCTTAAGTTAAACTTTGATTAGGCTTAGTGACCATGTGGTGGTGTGCTATTAGAGATATCTAATCTATATATATATATATATATAAATCTAACAGTTAAATATATTCATAATACCATATTTTAAAAGGGCTGAAAAGGGATATAAGTTTTTATGGTGCATCTTAACTAAAAAAATGAAAACGTTGACACACAAACTATAAAAGGTTGGCCACCCCTGATCTAAAGGAAGCAACACCATAATATGACTATACAGAGAGAGTAGAAAAATAAAAATCCAACAAGGAGTTCATCAAGGAGACAGCATCTAACTGAAACTGTTTAGAGCCTGCCTAGAAGAAATATTCCAACAAATAAATGAATGGGAACACAAAGGAATAAACATCAATGGAGAGTATCTCAACCACTAGAGATTTGCAGACGACAGTGTGCTGTTTACCCATACACTAAATGAACTACAAAATATGCTAAGTGACCTCAAAATAGAAAACAAGAAAATAGTATTACTAATGAACCATGAGAAGACAAAGGTTATGTTCAACACAGAAATAAACCTACAACCAGTGATGACAAAAGTCAGATAATTGATAATTGCTTGTCCTAATACAAGTATTTAGGACAAGCAGTCACAACACAACGAGTATAGATGAGAGAAATTCAATATAGGATGCAATTGGGATGGTGTGCATAGAGTTCATACAGCAATTTTTCAAGGGACAATAGGAACCAATGTATCTCAAAAGGGAACTCTTCAATATATGCATACTACTAGTAATGATATATGGGCTGTGAAATAAGGACCCTTACAAAGAAAATGGAATAGAAACTAGAAACAACTCAAAAGAGCATGGAAAGGTACATGTTAGGATTCACCAGAGACCACAAGGCCAACACCTGGATAAGCAAACAAACTAAAGTAGAAGACATAATAATAGTATTAGTTAGAAGCAGTAAATAGCATTGGGCAGGCCACATAGTGAGATTCACTGAAAACCAATAGACAAAGAGAATTGCAGAATGATGACAACGGCAAGGGAAAAGACATTCCGGCAAGTAATACAAATGCTGAAGAGATGACATAAGAAAAGTAATTGGTTTCCAATGGATGCAGATTGCACAAAATAGTTACATATGAAAATAAAAGGAGGCATATACAGGTAGGCTTCAATTAGTGCGAATAATAAGTTCCACAAATTTCTCGCACTATTCATCTTTCTGATGTTTCACCCCTTTAAAGCCAAATGACTGTTCTTGGACTGCTCCTCGTCCGGTTTTACTAACCGAAAATTAACATTAATTTAACAGATCAACGCTTATTTACACCAACTGCTTAACTCTATCTGAATCTACTAACTCCAAATAACAGCACTACACGCAGTATAGTTACAACTTTTCCTTTATTAAATTTTGCACTAACGTTTTCGGTGCTTCCGCACCCTCTTCAGGCACAACTCTCACTACAACTGTTACAACACACGGGATCTAAAACACCGTTGCCATAGCAACCCCCTTTACTTTTCTTAGAACGGGCTTTGTTTACATTACGTTTCCAATCCCCGAGACTGGTCTATGCTTACAACTCACATTAATCGAATATCTGCTCGCATTAACTGAAAAACAGTATCATTTTTATAAGTTGCACTAATCGAATATCGCATTATTTGAACTTGCACTAATCAAGGCCTACCTGTACTTTGACCTCATTATACCTTGTTATTACAATGATTGTGTTCCAAACTATTGCTGTAAAGTGAATCACTGTCTTTTTCATTTGCTACTGCATATAAAAGCCTAAAAACATATTTACATTATTATTCATTAAGTAAACAATAGTGATAGGTCTAAAAAAAACTTGGCCAGATGGCTGCATTTTAAAGAATTTGTATTTTATCTAAATTGAAAAAAGATACAATTAACAAAAAATAATATAAGAAATACAATTTAACAAAATATGTACAATAGGAGTGCAGATGTACAGTTGTATAAAATGTGCAAATTAAGTATACAATTGTGAAAAAGTATACAAAAGATATACAATATAAAAATGTGTACAATAAGCTTATAATATACAGTAAAGCTGCAGATGTACAGTTGTATAAAATGTGCAAATTAAGTATACAAAAGATATACAATATAAAAATGTGTACAATAAGCTTATAATATACAGTAAAACCTCTATATTCGGAAATAATTGGTTCCTGACTGTGTTCTGAATATTGAATTTTCTGAATATTGGATCATTTTTTCCATTGGAAATAATGTAAACTGGATTAATTCGTTCTGGACCCAAAAAGTTACTTTTCACAAACCATTTTTTAAAGTCAGAATACTGTTTAATTATACTTTTAAAATAACAGGTACAAGCAAGAAATCATATACAGTAATATAATATTATTAATAGTAATAATATATACAAATAAAAATGAAAAATTTAATACACATTAGCACTTTTTATTGCATTTTTATTTTTTATAATGGAAAATATTGTTGGATGTTGACATGCTATAAGTTATTCCTTGGCTAGGTCAGAAAGACTATGTCCATTTTCGTATTTTAAAATAAGTTCCTGTTTTAATTCAATGGTGGTTCTCATAGCCTTTCTTTTAGATTTTCTTTCTTCACTTTCTATGATCATCTATTTCTGATAATACAGTATACAGTATTTTGAATAAAAATAATGCAATGCTACACAAAAAGGAGAGTCAAAACAATTTAACGGATTCTCAACTGCCAACAAACGAGTGTTGCCAGAAAATTTATCTACACATTTGCAAAAACTACTACTTAGAAAGTATCCCAAAGATTGCAAAGCGAAAAAAAGTTGCCCAAGCTGGCAACTTGAGACTACTGATATTGTTCCGAATATAACGATAAATGTGAATATCGATACAATTTTCCTTCAAAAATTTTTTCCGAATACTGGATTTTACGAATATAGGTGCGTCCGAATATAGAGGTTCTACTGTAAATGATATACAATTGCAAAATGTAAAATGTATATTTTTACTAATTATCATTGTACATCTGCACTGTACAGTGTCTTATCACCATAACTACTGCATATTATGTTATAATGAAAAGATATTGTACAATCCAAACCAATAGAATATTTCACAAACATGATACTAGGATTTATACAAAACCCGGCTTCTGAAAAAACCAGTTGTTGAATTTTTACAGAAAAAAAAAATATATATATTTTTATATATAATTAAACTTTAGGTAATAAAATTGCAATGCAGAAAATAAGGTGATGGGAGAACTACAATGTTTAGAGAGAGAGGTTAGAGTCAAAGAGTCAACTTTGTTGGTATCTTGAATTCAGTCTCTCTCTAACACTTGTCAATCGACATGTGTTAGAGAGAGAGATAGTTGGTCTTTTTGAAAATGTAGGAGAAAAAGGGAAGGCGTGTTCCTTCCTGTCAGTGGTATTCAAAGAAGATGAAGGAGTGAAGATGGCATTTGTCCTAAGAAAAAATATGGAGGAAAGAAAGAAGATAGAAGAATAAATATTTTTCTCTTCCAAGTATGTCCACACAACCCAGAATTGAACAGTTCTCTCTCCTGTTCAAAAATTAAAATTGTACCTCTCTTAAATAAATGAAAACACAGCACTTCTTGCAGTAAAGTATCAAAC